>NQII01002543.1:328798-421179 GCA_002778355.1 Clitarchus hookeri
TTTTTTTTTTTTTTTTTTTTTTGCTGAAAGGTGCTAGGCTGGAAATTCCCAAATTTTTTTAATTTTAGAATATATGTTTTTTCTGTAAACACCTACTTTTATTTGGTAAAACGTTGTAAAAGTTCATCGTAAAGCACGCCATTCTCGTTGTCTTGAAATATACTGTACTATATTATTTCAACACTTCTTTTTTTCTACTGGAATAAATATTGGGTATTTACTGTAGAAATAAAGTCATTTTGTCGCTGTTGTAACAACAGTTTATTTAGTCGATGTGTCACCTGCCATTCAAAATGTTTAGTTATGATAACCTAAGAGATGTAAAACACGTTTTATAAATTCCTGTAGTTATTTAACCTACTAGCATTTAACTACATGAAAATCAACTCGATATTTTTCATATTTCTCCAACGAAATGAATTTTAAGAAAATAACTAAACTAGTACCCACTTGTGACATATGACAACTGAAATGATAAAACATTGAGATTTATATTACAACCCGTGCTATGATACGAAAAATCGTAAACTTAGATTTGTATCATACCCTTAAAGGGATATATCCCAGGGATATCAACGAATAAACACAACCACTTTGAATAACTCATGAACGAATCTACTCGAAGAGCCACTTCTTCGGGAGTAATGGTATGCCTTTAAGGCTCTTTCGCCTAGGACTGATTGAGGCGAGCACCGCTACAAGCACGAGTGAATGGGGCGAGTCATGTAAAGAGCCTAACAAAAGAACAGTATACATATTTCATGAATCATGAAATGTGCAATTAAATATGCAATATGTATACGATTTCTTTGCCAGTCTTTTGCCAAATTACACCTTTTCCAATTTGACTTCTCTCAATTTTCACGCTGAGACACACATACTACAACGTGTTTGTTGACGGGAAAGGCAATGCAAAAAGCAAAGGATATGCTGCTTTCGGAAAAAGAATTACAGAAACATTTTCACGCATGAAGGACTCTCCGTAGTTTACACGACGGAAAAGCCAAGACGCGAAGTTTCAGTTCTTTGAGTGAAGAAAACATATTTTCACCCGTCATCTTTTTTTCTAAATCCTGTATTTGTAACCACATGTCTAATCGTGCGTCATGGGCATTGTTAATGATCTAAAAATTAGCATACGCGTTTGACATTTATAAACCAAACTTAGTATAATTTCATATCTTCACTCGGGGGTGTTACACCTCCATTTTCACTTTTTCTTATTGCTTGTATTCACTTTTATGGCAAATGTTTTCGGGAGTACAATACATTGACTAATTCGCGAAATAATAACATATAACAATCAAAACTTGTTCTTCAGAAATAACATGCTGTTTAAAAAATGTAGGTAATAGTCATAAAGGAAGATTGAATTGGCAAAAGTCATATGATTGACACGTAAGTATTTATTCTAAAATAAAAATAAAAAAGATCAATCAAGATGATATAATTTGCAATTTTTTTTATTGTAAAGATGTCAGCAAACGAGCCTTAGAAAAACAATAGGGATGGTACATGAGACGTAATGGAAAATGTTTTATAGAGATTCCCATGCCCGGAAATACCATCTCATACCCAGAAATAAGAAAAATTGCAGCAATGGAATAGTGCAACAGCACGTGCCTGGCACGTCGTGTGAAGTTTGAAGGTGTTTGTGCACTCCTCCATTTGACGCTCAGTTGCTGCAGTGACCACTGCCTTGTGTTAGATATGTGGGGTTCACAGTAGCATTAGCACAGCCGTTATGCCAGGCTACACGTTTGCAGAGCTCTCAAACATGCATTTAACTTGCGGTGAGGGTCTTCTGTAGCCTGCCGCCTCTGGCAGTCTTCTTTATTTGGTCTGGTGTTAAGTGCGGCACTGTTTTGTGTGGTCTACCTATTTGACGTTTTCCTAGCTCCAGTGTGTTTTAGGATTTTTGGCATTTCGATTTCTTTGGCATTAATGCGTTTTTGACTTGTCTCGAATTTGTAAATATTTTTCCGGTATTATTTTATTTCTGTGTAAAAGGGCTCTGCTCATAGGCTCATTCAATTGAGGTTAAGTGAAGTTTATGGTTCAGATGACAGCAATGGCAGAGAAGCGAAGAAACTGTACCGCCAGCAATTTCCCAACAGAGAGCACCTTGCGCAGACAATGCTCGTACTCGCAAACCGCCGTTTACAGAAAACAGATTCCCTGTGCGTCACGGAACCAGATACTGGGGCGAGAAGGACAGTAAGAGCACCGAACTTCGAAGAAGAAGTGCGGCAACTTGTTTAAGAAAAACTATCCACCATCACATGGGCGAGAGTACATGCCGTGTACACCAACCATGAATCTGTTAGTGAAGTTCTCCGCAAACTACTGCTTCAGCGCCACAATGTGCAGAAGGTACAGGACATACAGACTGTGGACATTCCTGCTCGTGTTGAGTTCTGCCGATGGCTGTTGCACAAGTACGATTAAGAGCCACACTTCCTACCAGGGTTGGCCAGTGTGATGCTGTTTCGATTCACTGTTCCGGAACACGCTACATCCATGTATTCTGCTGTTGTGGTGCGCCGTGATTATGCTGGCATCTGCCCAGTTCCCCCACACTGTCCGTAGTATATTCTACTTCACATTTATGCCACAATAGCAGCACTAACTATCTAACTAATTAATGGATATTGTACTTATCTGTTCCTTTCCATTTGTAGTCAGTTCTATAGTTATATATATATATATATATATAGGACAGGTGCCCCAATCCAGAACATTCTTCGCACGTCTGGATGTGGCGAGGGAGGTGATTACCAGAAAGTTCGTTCAATAGCCCGCAGTCGTTGATTCCTCTAGCACGGAGGCAGCGACGTCAGTACAGGCCGGCTGTCAATCTGTCGGCAATGATACAGATAGCCAACCGGTTTTACCCGAGAGAGCAGGTGGGCCAGTGTGAGTCATCACCACTGCGTTCTGGCGTGCCCGCACTTAAGGTTGAATAGAAAGAAAACTTGGTGTGATTCTGCCTCATGAGATGNAGGTTGAATAGAAAGAAAACTTGGTGTGATTCTGCCTCATGAGATGACATTTCTTATGTACACTACAGAAAGTGTAATGCCTGTAGGTAGGCAATCAATGTATTCCGACAGTTTATATGCTTCCTTGGGTGGAGCAAGAGGGTGGCAAGACGCGCTAGCCATGTTCCCTGGTGATAATTACCCGTCACTCAGCAGCTTATCGCTTCTTTGAGTTTCCACACAGTCATGAAGCACTGTACTGCAGTATTTCCCGAAGTATGGGTCGCGACCCACTGGTGTGTTGCANCCAACCGGTTTTACCCGAGAGAGCAGGTGGGCCAGTGTGAGTCATCACCACTGCGTTCTGGCGTGCCCGCACTTAGGGTTGAATAGAAAGAAAACTTGGTGTGATTCTGCCTCATGAGATGACATTTCTTATGTACACTACAGAAAGTGTAATGCCTGTAGGTAGGCAATCAATGTATTCCGACAGTTTATATGCTTCCTTGGGTGGAGCAAGAGGGTGGCAAGACGCGCTAGCCACGTTCCCTGGTGATAATTACCCGTCACTCAGCAGCTTATCGCTTCTTGGAGTTTCCACACAGTCATGAAGCACTGTACTGCAGTATTTCCCGAAGTATGGGTCGCGACCCACTGGTGTGTTGCANGAGTTTCCACACAGTCATGAAGCACTGTACTGCAGTATTTCCCGAAGTATGGGTCGCGACCCACTGGTGTGTTGCAGACTAATATTTGGTGGCCCCCGAAAAATATAATTTCATACATAAACATATGCATGAGTTATTAATGTTATAATTTAAAACCTGCACACATGCAATACAACGGTCAATCAGACGTAAAATACTACGCGGAGTACACAGTGAGTGCGACCCCCACCGCCGCGCCACCACCCCCGTGGCATAAGGCATTAAAGTGGGTCCTGAACTTTGGCATTTCTTTTAATGAGTCGCAGCTCATAGAACTTTGGGAACCACTGCTGTACTGTATTTTCTGGGATGCAGTACAGGAGAAGAGTTTTGCTCTGAAGATTATTTCTCAAATATTTGCTAGTTCCTCATATGCCGTTTAATGGAAATTATTCGGTAGTACAAAAACATTTCGAGCGTAAATCAGTGTTAATAGGTTAACAAATGAACGATAAGCGATACGACCGTCTACGTTTTAATCTCTGTTGAGAGCACCGTTCTATTAATATTTCTAAAATAGCAAGTTTTCACCACTGCTTAGTTTTAAATTTACAGCATATTAATGTATTGAGTTGCGGACCACTATAACAAAATTTTGTTGATCGCGTTAAGAATAGAAAATTAAGAAAAACTAGTTTTAGTTATTATACAACGCAAATGCGAAGGCTAGTAACTAATGTGAAGTTTGCGATGTTCTGATAGGTACCTGACCGCTACACTTCGTGCCATGGTAAATTTCACCCTACTTATTGTTACCAAGATGTAAAGCTGCTCTCGATAAGCATAAAAGTAAATGATAATCGCGCTCCAGCACACATTTTCAGCTGTAAAGACCGGCTAGTTAATAGCTTCGGCAGTTAGAAGTCGAACAATGTACAGGAGCGACATTCGGCGTCAGAAAGGCGTTAGTTGTGCAACCGCTACCATCGCAGACGACATGGATGTCAAGAAGAGCTGGGTTTTTTTCCTTAGATTAATATATGTTATGCATCAAATTATAACTATAGCGATGTTTTAGTGAGGTAGTCTAAGGTGATTTAGTNCCTTAGATTAATATATGTTATGCATCAAATTATAACTATAGCGATGTTTTAGTGAGGTAGTCTAAGGTGATTTAGAGAGAAGGGGGGGGGGAGGCTAAAATGTCCTGTAACCACGCTCACATTCATTTTAATATAATATTATTATCTGTACCAATGTGTGTTGTATGTTTGTGCGAAACGTTATGCACGAATGTAACATTTATTATAATTTATGCCATGGTTTTCAATAAGGCAAGTTATAAATATTTAAGAGAATACAATACTGAATTTCTGCTTGTAAAGTCAATGCAAATTATAAAAGCAACCTAAAATAATGAACATTCTAAATCAAATACGTGTTTCAATTTTTACAAAACCAAATAAATTAACACATTAAAATACCATTATATTTGGAAAGCAATTAGGCAAGAAGTTACCATTAATTATGCCTATTACAAACTGAACTAGTGGCCGACCACCCTTGGAAGGGGGAAGGGCAACATCCCTGCTGGCTAAAAGAGGAGGGATGACTTGCCCCTTACCATCCCCCCTACTGTTCACTTGGGACTGCCATAGTGATTTTTATATATTATGCTAAAACCTACAATGCGTGAAAATGGAAAATAAGTGCTGCAATGTCTAACCTCACTAGCAATACGGCAGCAACGCCACAAGGCACGGATCCAGAGGTAAGTTTCAGTGGTTGTGGTGAAGGGAGGGGGGGATTTTTCTCTAAGAAAATATATTGGTATGTTGTTGTTACGGAAACACGGCTGTGATATATACGAATAAGTTTGTGTTGGCGGATAATATTTTATTTGCGATATGGGAATAAAGTTAAAGTAACGAAATCTATACTTGTCTTGTATGGCTTAAATTGACAGATCTAGACGATATATTTTTGTTTGGCAGAACAATCAGCATACTGGCTCATCGAAGTGCAAGATGTATTGCCCGTAATTCTTCACCCACGTTCAAAATGACCACCACTCACCGCGGACCCCCACCTGCGATGGTCATATGCCCGTTCGAAGAATATCGCATTTATCTCAATTGCGTTATTAGTCGCGAAAGATCACTTAGTTTCAGTGTCGGAATCGATCACACTGCAAACATTACGTCACCGTTACCGTCCTGGTACTCCACGAGTCGGTTGATTAAAGACGTATTAGTCAGACATTTCCTCAAGATATTATTCAACTCATTGTGATAGTGAAAGATATGGGCGGCGATTAACGGCTGAGGTCTNTCAGACATTTCCTCAAGATATTATTCAACTCATTGTGATAGTGAAAGATATGGGCGGCGATTAACGGCTGAGGTCTTCAGTGCTGATGGGATTGATTGATTGGAAAGGGCTTATTAACGTCCTCCTATGTCTAAAGGCTTATCAGTGGACAGCTTACAAACTAACTTATCACCTGACTTAAACCAACACCCATGTCTTACCTAGGATTCGAACCAGAACTTCCCGCACCAACCGACTGCGTCACGGGATGTCGGCAGCGCTGATGAGGGTGAAGTGAGATGACTATGGAGCTACGACAAAATGCAGTTCTGGGAGAAATGAAAGCACCCTGAGATAACCAACCACGTAGCAGCAACGTCCATCACGTTTCCCACACGAGAGAATGTTTTTTTTTTGGGTTGATGTCTCTTGATTTATGCAGGCAGAATAATCAGAGGTCAGCCTTACACACTAAACTCAATTTGAACTTACGCCAAAACAACAGGCCATATGTGAAAACACCGCACTTTTTGGTTCAGAATACAGAACACTTTTCACCATAGTTTGCAGTTCCAAAGTTTTGCATCACAGAGAAAGGTTTGTGCCAGATTCAGTAAGAACGAACGGAAAATATCGCGGTGGCATCAAGGTGCGGATTCAAGGTCGATCGCTCTCCTCCCTCATAAAACACTAACAGAAAGAAAACGAATCAAACGGCAAATGTCCGTAACAATTTCTCAATCACTCGAGAGAATGCAGCACATTACACAGCACTGGTGGAAGTGAAGACAATGTCGAGGAATCAGACACCTGCTCATTATAATTTTCAAATTCATTCCGTATATTCTGGTTGAGTAAAAAGACTCAATGATGTGAAATAAGTCTAAATGAAACAATTTTTATATAGTGTGTGATATCTGTGCTCATGGTTTTAATGATCTTACTCGCCGACTGGGACGAGTGTTTTGAGTTTTTGCGCTTTATGTGAACATTTTTTACGAAATAATAAATACTGAACTGTTACTGTGAATTGGGCTGAGTGTTCTGTTGTCAGGTTTAGTGCGTACGGGGAATTTTCGTGACAAAAAAAGGTATAACATTTACTCGCCCCCTAGGCTACACAGTTTCTTGCCTCACAAGTACAGAACTTAATATTCACTGTTTGTTTCGTCATGTTTACCTTCTCGCTCTAGAAAAAGGGTGCGTACGTGTTATGTTTTTGTGTGTTTGTATCTTGTAACCACTGTGTGAGAAAATGAACTCAGATTATCGAAATACTCTCAGTCGCAAATTTTTTAATCAAGGAAACCTGCTCGTGGTATCAAAAGCATCCGTGTTAATTTGTTATACCCCTAAAAGGTAAGGTGCAATTTCTCAAAACTGTTAGTTAAAAAAAATAATAAAAATTAGCAAACTCATCACGAACTTTATTATATGCCAACCCTGATTTTTAATCATGTTTGTTACAACACTTTTATGCTCGTCCGACATTGGGAATAACGTGTATACGTGTCACTGACCCGGACTCGTAAAAATTATTCGTCTGAGTTGTACCCGCAACAGAAAATATACGGACACGGATTAACAGGACCGACTTTACGGAACTTTCCCCATAACATAAACATAGATTAAAAAAATTAATTGGCTTTTACGGCAAGAAACAACAAAAGAGATTACAATTCGTTCTGTAAGGCATGCTGTAAAATGAACAATTCGTTTACTTTAGAAAGCTGCTGTAATCAATGCGGTAATATAAGTTTTTAAAGAAATTATTTATATTCAACATATTCAATTTACTGTACTTACAGTTCAATCATCCACTCAGTATGACACATAAGAGATTGAATAAACACGAGTGGAAAGAGAGGACGTGGAGGTTTAGTGGTCAGACTACTTATCACGTCTCGCAACGGCGAACCGGTTTGATTAATTTGGAAATAATATCCTCTATTCTGAAATAAACCCACAAGTTTATGCCATTTGTCATGCACATTCCTTAATAACGTAAAACACAAACGGATAAAGATAACGACATATGATTTTCACGTACTTATTCAGAAAAATAAGTGTATTTCATATATTAACTAAATTTTAATGGCATTTTTAACGATTTTCTGAGTGCTTCTGAGAAACACATTGCTTCAAACTCTATGGTCACTGTAACACTGCGAACTAGGCAACAGCGCACAACCGTGAAAGGCTACTGGCACAAGCTAGTGGGAGGAGCTGCGAACTAGGCAACATCACACAGCCATGAAAGGCTACTGGCACAAGCTAGTGGGAGGAGCTGCGAACTAGGCAACATCACACAGCCATGAAAGGCTACTGGCACAAGCTAGTGGGAGGAGCTGCGAACTAGGCAACATCACACAGCCATGAAAGGCTACTGGCACCAGCTAGTGGGAGGAGCTGAGAACTAGGCAACATCACACAGCCATGAAAGGCTACTGGCAGCAGCTAGTGGGAGGAGATGAGAATTAGGCAAGAGCACACAGCCATGAACAGCTACTGGCACAAGCTAGTGGGAGGAGCTGAGAATTAGGCAAGAGCACACAGCCATGACAGGCTATTGGCACCAGTTAGTGGGAGGAGCTGAGAACTAGGCAACAGCGCACAACCGTGAAAGTCTACAGTCCCCAGCTAGTAGGAGGAGCTGCGAACTAGGCAACATCACACAGCCAAGAAAGGCTACTGGCACCAGCTAGTGGGAGGAGCTGCGAACTAGGCAACATCACACAGCCATGAAAGGCTACTGGCACCAGCTAGTGGGAGGAGCTGAGAACTAGGCAACATCACACAGCCATGAAAGGCTACTGGCAGCAGCTAGTGGGAGGAGATGAGAATTAGGCAAGAGCACACAGCCATGAACAGCTACTGGCACAAGCTAGTGGGAGGAGCTGAGAATTAGGCAAGAGCACACAGCCATGACAGGCTATTGGCACCAGTTAGTGGGAGGAGCTGAGAACTAGGCAACAGCGCACAACCGTGAAAGTCTACAGTCCCCAGCTAGTAGGAGGAGCTGCGAACTAGGCAACATCACACAGCCAAGAAAGGCTACTGGCACCAGCTAGTGGGAGGAGCTGCGAACTAGGCAACATCACACAGCCATGAAAGGCTACTGGCACCAGCTAGTGGGAGGAGCTGAGAACTAGGCAACATCACACAGCCATGAAAGGCTACTGGCAGCAGCTAGTGGGAGGAGATGAGAATTAGGCAAGAGCACACAGCCATGAACAGCTACTGGCACAAGCTAGTGGGAGGAGCTGAGAATTAGGCAAGAGCACACAGCCATGACAGGCTATTGGCACCAGTTAGTGGGAGGAGCTGAGAACTAGGCAACAGCGCACAACCGTGAAAGTCTACAGTCCCCAGCTAGTAGGAGGAGCTGCGAACTAGGCAACATCACACAGCCAAGAAAGGCTACTGGCACCAGCTAGTGGGAGGAGCTGCGAACTAGGCAATATCACACAGCCATGAAAGGCTACTGGCACCAGCTAGTGGGTGGAGCTGAGAATTAGGCAAGAGTGGGAGGAGCTGCGAACTTGGCAACATCACACAGCCATTAAAGGCTACTGGCACCAGCTAGTGGGAGGAGCTGAGAACTAGGCAACATCACACAGCCATGAAAGGCTACTGGCAGCAGCTAGTGGGAGGAGATGAGAATTAGGCAAGAGCACACAGCCATGAACAGCTACTGGCACAAGCTAGTGGGAGGAGCTGAGAATTAGGCAAGAGCACACAGCCATGACAGGCTATTGGCACCAGTTAGTGGGAGGAGCTGAGAACTAGGCAACAGCGCACAACCGTGAAAGTCTACAGTCCCCAGCTAGTAGGAGGAGCTGCGAACTAGGCAACATCACACAGCCAAGAAAGGCTACTGGCACCAGCTAGTGGGAGGAGCTGCGAACTAGGCAATATCACACAGCCATGAAAGGCTACTGGCACCAGCTAGTGGGAGGAGCTGAGAATTAGGCAAGAGCACACAGCCATGACAGGCTATTGGCACCAGTTAGTGGGAGGAGCTGAGAACTAGGCAACAGCGCACAACCGTGAAAGTCTACAGTCCCCAGCTAGTAGGAGGAGCTGCGAACTAGGCAACATCACACAGCCAAGAAAGGCTACTGGCACCAGCTAGTGGGAGGAGCTGCGAACTAGGCAATATCACACAGCCATGAAAGGCTACTGGCACCAGCTAGTGGGAGGAGCTGAGAATTAGGCAAGAGCACACAGCCATGACAGGCTATTGGCACCAGTTAGTGGGAGGAGCTGAGAACTAGGCAACAGCGCACAACCGTGAAAGTCTACAGTCCCCAGCTAGTAGGAGGAGCTGCGAACTAGGCAACATCACACAGCCAAGAAAGGCTACTGGCACCAGCTAGTGGGAGGAGCTGCGAACTAGGCAATATCACACAGCCATGAAAGGCTACTGGCACCAGCTAGTGGGAGGAGCTGAGAACTAGGCAACAGCGCAGAACCGTGAAAGTCAACAGTCTCCAGCTAGTAGGAGGAGTTGCGAATTAGGCAACAACACACAGCCATGAAAGGTTACTGGCACCAGCTAATGAGAGGAGCTGAGAACTAGGCCACATCACACAGCCATTAAAGGCTACTGGCAAGAGCTAGTGGGAGGAGCTGAGAACTAGGCAACAGCGCACAACCCTGAAAGTCTACAGGCACCATCTAGTGGGAGGAACTGTGAATTAGGAAACAACACACAGCTATGAAAGTCTACAGGCACCATCTAATGGGTGGAGCTGCGAACTAGGGGACACCACACAGCCGTGACATGCTACTGGCACCAGCTAGTGAGATGAACGTGGCAGATAAACTAACCTCCACCGGCCAAGAAGTTCTGTGCCTTGTATAACCTCACTTTTTCGTCCGAANATGAACGTGGCAGATAAACTAACCTCCACCGGCCAAGAAGTTCTGTGCCTTGTATAACCTCACTTTTTCGTCCGAAATGTAAAACAATTTTTTTTCTGCACTAAGAAGACTATGCTCGAATACCAATTCGAAAGTTTCTTTGTCACTGTAAATAAAACTCGCAAGTATGAGGATACATAATTTCAGTAGAATTTAATATCATCAACAAGTACTCCACAACCCAGAAATAATTATTTCCCAGATTATGTACTATTCGTGATAAAGTGAGCACTTTGTAAAGCCTTCCAAGGATGCCTGATAACCAAAAACGTATAATTTATTGTTGCCTCAGACGTAAACTTTTGAAAGCGATGAATTGTATAAACTATCTNCTGATAACCAAAAACGTATAATTTATTGTTGCCTCAGACGTAAACTTTTGAAAGCGATGAATTGTATAAACTATCTTCATTACTCACCCGGCATTATTTACATTTACAAGCGGTGAAAGGATATAAATAAGCTGAAAGGAACTTTTAAGCACATCCTTAAAAAGTGTTCATTCTACCGTGAACAACAAATAAAAATATATTTCCTCACATTAAATTCTACATACATTTACAAGGTAAGCAGAATATGATAGGGGTAAAAACAACACTGTATCTCAGAATAATTAAAATTGTATTGTACAGTCCGTTGTAGTGTCGACTAGAATAACGGTTGTGGGTGGGTAACTAGAAACTAACAGAAATAGTGTTCCTGTGGTGGTGTGAATATACGCGACTCTCAATTGTCTTGTTTTGAGCATCACTAGATGTGTGCAGTCCTCAGAATGTTAAAAAATGGTATGTCCTATGTTTATGCTGGGATACTAACCTCAGAACTATGTAGTAAAGAATTACCCTAAGCGGAAATCTAAAAACGGGTCACAAATTCATGGTTTATCCGCGTATCGAACATGAAAGTGCCTTATCCAAAATCGCATTTGCCAGTTTGTTACACCTGACGTAACTCTCACCGTCTGAGAGTTAAATCGTGGCGCTGTTGAAACCACCGGTAGTAGAACACATTTGTGGGCTGCTTCAAGGATCATTAAAAAACACTTGATTAAGTTACTTGTCTTGCAAACCCGTGCTTATGTAACACGGTTTCTTCAGCAGTGATAAGCGAAGAAGTTGATATTTAAATTGTTTCAATACATGAGCCCAAACCCAGACGCCTTGCAATTGACGACAACGACCGCGAAACTCTGCGAACTATTTTTTGCCAATTTATTTATTAGATACGACAATCTTATCTATATATTTTATATTGCCCCATATTGAAAAAAAGGTATTTCACCCATTTAAATTATGAAAGTTTTCATTGCCTATTGAAGTACTACTTATGTGAAGAATTTCATGAGAGTTAGTTTGTTGTTTCCCGAGATATGGCATAAATGTTACATTTTATCACAAACCGCTATCTTCCATAAATGCGGCCAAAAGGGGGTCGCTATAAGAATATTTGATTCTTCTAATGGGTGCTACAAGTATAAAAAGTATATTTGAAATTGATTAACTTGTTTAAAATATGAACAAACGTATTTAATTATAAATATGAAAAAAATCAATAACGCCAGAAATACTTAAAACATGTAAGTGTACGTTATCTGATGCAGCACTAACTGTGTGCAAAATTCGGCGTTAATCGGTTGCTTGGTACCCGACATATATGGAACAAAAGGCAAATTTTCTCGTGCGGTGCTATCTTCATTAATAGAGACCGAAAGAGTTATATAATGGCGCATTATATATACATAATAAAATAATTTATATGGCCACAATTTTGAAGAAAAAAAGTGTCAGACTCACACAAAAAATTGCTATTTACATGGCTTACCATAGCGCTACATACTTGTTTTCCAAATTAGGTAGGTTGATTGTTTTCCGAGATATAACACAAATTTATTAATCAATGTAACCTTGTCTTACTTAATGATGGCCAAAAGACCCTCTATGTAGACACTTTTGATTGTTAGAAAAGATATTGTCAGCATACAAAGTAAAGTTGAAATTTTGAAAATAATTGCCTAGCCCAACTAATAAATTTAGTTTTACATAACCTACTTTATTACTACTTGTTTGCCAAATTTGATAGCATTCGGTTGATATTTTTCCGAGATATGACAAAATTTTATTTATTCGTGCTCGCCTCTCTTTCAAAATGGTAAACAAAGGAGGCTTTCGGTAGACGCAATTTGATGTTTGAAATAAATACTGCTGGCATGCAAAGTTAAGTTGAAATTGGTTAAATAGTTTCGTAGATATAGCATAGTAATGTGAAATGTTTATATGATTGCCATTTTGAAAATAAATCTGACCCACTGAAACATGCCAGTTTGTATGGCCTACTGTAGTATTATTTGACTGCCAAATGTGGTAAGAAACTGTTTATATTCCCAGATATATGACATAAAAACTTTACATTTCATATGACGTTATCTTACAAAATGGCTGTCAATAGAAGCTATGAATTGACACATTTGATACTCGTATTATTTACTTTCATTGTACCAAGTTGGATCGAAATTGGTTACGCGGTATAGTTGATATAGCAAATAAACAAATAATTATAATATGGGCACAATTTTGAAAATAATGGTCTTTGGCATTTAAATTACAGGTATTAATACGGCCTACAATAGCATTACTTCTATGCCAAATTTGATAGGAATCCGTTCTGTAGTTGCCGAGATATAACGTAAAAGCATTATTATTACCATGTTGCACTATCTTCCAAAATGGCCAACTAATAGCAATTATTGCTTTCTAAATGCAGTTCTTACAAAATGCACTATAAACGTACCAAATTTAGTTTAAATCGGTTATATGGTTCCCGATATTTAACATTGTAGGTACCCTAAGTTATAAAATTGCCACCATGTTGAAAATAAGTACCTGGCGTGATCGAAATTTATAAAAGTAGGATGTACTTGTTTAAAATTGTATGTGGACCGAGTTAGGTAAATTTAGGTTCACGTTTTTTTAAGTTATTACGTGGGAGGAGGGGGCGTACATTCAAATTCCAGACATTCAGGTGATTGCATAATACAGAATACGCTACTGGCACAAGCTAGTGGGAGGAGCTGCGAACTTGGCAACATCACACAGCCATGATACGCTACTGGCACTAGCTAGTGGGAGGAGCTGCGAACTAGGCAAGAGCACACAGCCATGACAGGCTATTGGCACCAGTTAGTGGGAGGAGCTGAGAACTAAGCAACAGCGCACAACCCTGAAAGTCTACAAGGAACTGTGAATTAGGAAACAACACACAGCTATGAAAGTCTACAGGCACCAGCTAATGGGTGGAGCTGCGAACTAGGGGACAGCACACAGCCGTGACATGTTACTGGCACCAGCTAGTGACATGAACGTGGCAGATAAACTAACCTCCACCGGCCAAGAAGTTCTGTGCCTTGTATAACCTCACTTTTTCGTCCGAAATGTAAAACAATTTTTTTTCTGCACTAAGAAGACTATGCTCGAATACCAATTCGAAAGTTTCTTTGTCACTGTAAATAAAACTCGCAAGTATGAGGATACATAATTTCAGTAGAATTTAATATCATCAACAAGTACTCCACAACCCAGAAATAATTATTTTCCAGATTATGTACTATTCGTGATAAAGTGAGCACTTTGTAAAGCCTTCCAAGGATGCCTGATAACCAAAAACGTATAATTTATTGTTGCCTCAGACGTAAACTTTTGAAAGCGATGAATTGTATAAACTATCTCCATTAGTCACCCGGCATTATTTACATTTACAAGCGGTGAAAGGATATAAATAAGCTGAAAGGAACTTTTAAGCACATCCTTAAAAAGTGTTCATTCTACCGTGAACAACAAATAAAAATATATTTCTTCACATTAAATTCTACATACATTTACAAGGTAAGCAGAATATGATAGGGGTAAAAACAACACTGTATCTCAGAATAATTAACATTGTATTGTACAGTCCGTTGTAGTGTCGACTAGAATAACGGTTGTGGGTGGGTAACTAGAAACTAACAGAAATAGTGTTCCTGTGGTGGTGTGAATATACGCGACTCTCAATTGTCTTGTTTTGAGCATCACTAGATGTGTGCAGTCCTCAGAATGTTAAAAAATGGTTTGTCCTATGTTTATACTGTGATACTAACCTCAGAACTATGTAGTAAAGAATTACCCTAAGCGGAAATCTAAAAACGGGTCACAAATTCATGGTTTATCCGCGTATCGAACATGTATTCTCTTTGTCTGAAAGTGCCTTATCCAAAATCGCATTTGCCAGTTTGTTACACCTGACGTAACTCTCACCGTCTGAGAGTTAAATCGTGGCGCTGTTGAAACCACCGGTAGTAGAAAACATTTGTGGGCTGCTTCAAGGATCATTAAAAAACACTTGATTATGTTACTTGTCTTGCAAACCCGTGCTTATGTAACACGGTTTCTTCACCAGTGATAAGCGAATAAGTTGATATTTAAATTGCTTCAATACCAAAGGTAATCATTATACACCGATTTGTCACAAAACCCCCAATTAAAAACGCTATGTAACGAACCATATTTATCCACATAGTTAAAAATCATCAAAGCAATATTTTCTTCATGATGTTGGTAAGAGTTTGTGATGCAACACATCTAAAATATATCGTAAAGTGATTAAAACAGTACCATTTGGAGATGTGCTGATGGTGTATTAGTTTAGATTCCCGGCGGACCAAAACCCAGATTTCCGCTTGTGGGGTCATACTCGTAGCAGTGTCTTCCTGATGTTTTTCCCCGGCCACAGCGTTCCTTCGCTGTTCCTTTCTAACAGCATTTCGCACCCAACGGCGATATAAACATCCCTCATATATCTCGCGACACTCTAATTTCACAGTGCTTCACTAGTTTCACAAGTTCTTTGCTGAGGTAGCCTTCACCTAGTTGCTCTTGTAGAATTTGGAGAGCTTCTAGGACTGGTACAAAAGAGAAACGACATCAAAACTGACCAAGATGTCTTCGGGTTTTAGTGGAATAATTTCAAAAATGTCCACAAACTGGGTATAGTTCTGTATGTGCGAGGCTGGAGTAGGTAAGGCTGGTTGCCGGATTTTGTTTAGGTATTTGGCCAGAAGATGAGTAGGTGAGCCAACAGGTACTAACTGTAGGTCGAAGGGGTACATCAGGCTTGTGAATTTTTATAAGACCACAGAATTTAGGAGTCCTGGGATCTTTTGCCATAAGCTGATATTTTTCTTATCTTCAATGGATTAATCTTTTATGAGTTTTTTGGTTGAGGTATCGATTTTTCCAAGGGGAATCTAGTTTACAAGAGAATAGGCTACGTAAGACCAAATATTAAAGATCTTGGCATCATAATCGTAGGTGTTCATTACAACAGTTTCATTGCCTTTGTCGGCTCTCAAGACCTTTATTTCTTTGTTGCTGCGTAGTTCTTTCAGTGCTCTCTTCTCCTCTCGGCTAACATTAGGCGGATGTAGTTTGGCTTTACGCAAAATTCTCGAAATCTCGGCTTGAATTTAATTTGCTGAAGTCACTGGTAGGTAGAGATTTGATGATTCCACACCTTATACAAGGTCTTCGATTGGTAATGTGGCTGGTGTGACAGCAAAATTCATGCCCTTGGCCAGAATAGTTGTAGTGGCTTCATCCAGTTATTTGTCCGACAGATTGATAACTACTTTTTTGTAGTCCAGTGTAGGCTGAGTGGGATTCTTGTAGAGGTTGTTGAACTTTTTCTTATGCATCTCTGTTGTAAGAAGTGGGACGGAAATTGCTTGTGAAGCCGAAGCTTTGTCAGATATATTCCAAAAGTAAGGAGGCAGTTAATTTGACTGTCATAGATGCAGGTCCATGAGATGCTTTGCATTTGAGTCCAGGCCTCGATGTGTCTGGTGGATCCTGCCTCGCAGGAGGACTAGGCCGGCTTGGTGGTATGCCCACCGTTTAGCTGGAGTTGTGAAGTTCTGTTTGATTCTCGTGAACACCGCAAGGACATTGAAGTCTCAACATCTCTCCTTGAATCCCAAGGAACAGAGAAGTTTGGCTTTATTTTGTCTTAACTGATCGAATCTCCTTGCTGATCTTGTTGCTTCATCTCCATAAATTTGTTAAAAAATATTTTGCTGGCTTTCGCTACCATTGTCGTCAATTTCTAGGCCTCTGGGTTTGAGCCGTGTCGAGGATTTCTTCTCCAACGTTTCGCAGTCGTTGCAGCTGCCATCATCAGGGTACAATACCTGACCAATTGAGGACAGAATTAAATTTTTTTATTCCATTATTTTTGGTTAGATTACCTGGCCGTGGTCGCACATTCTTCCTAATTTAGATGGCAGTGACACCCACACGTGCTAATTTGCCTCAATGTGAACGGCAGACGAGCTGCCAAGGGGCAACAATGTGTAGGAGTGGACAAGCTACCCTGCCTTGTTTGAGGGGGTATGTGACCAGCAATCGGGTTGGCCTTCCTTGATACAATGCAGACGGGCTGGCCCCTCCCGAGGCCAGCCACCCCCAGAGAGAGTCCATTTGCTCGCTTACAGGGGGGAGCGTCCACTCAACAGTAGAACAGCAAGATGAATAACAAATTGAGTACAGTCGAAGGAGGAGTCCCTTATATAGTCTGATCTCTGTAGGGCTGTTTCCTGATTGGCTGGGCCCTACGGCCAATTACGTGCATGTTGTCTTCCTCCTGATTGGCTGAGGTGGTTGGCCAAACCTTGTGAGGATGTGGTCTCTGACTTGATTTGCTGGACTCTCTGGTCAATTGCAGTCTGTCTTCCTCCTGATTGGCTGAGGTGGTCGGCCAACCCTGGTGAGTATGTGGCCTCTGCTCTCGCATCACAAAATTTCAGGTCATGTATGAATATATGTGCCCATATTTTGTTTTGAAGATGGATACAAGTTATACAAAATATGGTCACATGACCCCAAACCCAGATGCCTTGAAATTGACGACAACGACCGCGAAACTCTGCGAACTATTTTTTTGCCAATGTATTTATTAGTAACGACAATCTTATCTATACATTTTATATTGCCCCATATTGAAAAAAATGTATTTCACCCATTTAAATTATGAAAGTTTTCATTGCCTATTGAAATACTACTTATGTGAAGAATTTCATGAGAGTTTGTTTGTTGTTTCCCGAGATATGGCATAAATGTTACATGTTATCACAAACCGCTATCTTCCATAAAGGCGGCCAAAAGGGGGTCGCTATAAGAATATTTGATTCTTCTAATGGGTGCTACAAGAATAAAAAGTATATTTGAAATTGATTATCTTGTTTATAATATGAACAAACGTATCTAAATTATTAATATGAAAAAAATCAATAACGCCAGAAACAATTAAAACATGTAAGTTTACGTTATCTGATGCAGCGCTAACTGTGTGCTAAATTCGGCGTTAATCGGTTGCTTGGTACCCGACATAAATAGAACAAAAGGCACATTTTCTCGTGCGGTGCTATCTTCATTAATAGAGACCAAAAGAGTTATATAATGGCGCATTATATACACAAAAAATTATAATTTATATGGCCACAATTTTTAAGAAAAAAAGTGTCAGACTCACACAAAAAATTGCCATTTACATGGCTTACCATAGCGCTACATACTTGTTTTCCAAATTAGGTAGGTTGATTGTTTTCCGAGATATAACACAAATTTATTAATCAATGTAACCTTGTCTTACTTAACGATGGCCAAAAGACCCTCTGTGTAGACACATTTGATTGTTAGAAAATATCTTGTCAGCATACAAAGTAAAGTTGGAATATTGAAAATAATTACCTTGCCCAACTAATACATTTAGTTTTACATAGCCTACTTTATTACTACTTGTTTGCCACATTTGATAGCATTCGGTTGATATTTTCCCGAGATATGACAAAATTGTATTTATTCGTGCTCGCCTCTCTTTCAAAATGGTAAACAAAGGAGGCTTTCGGTAGACGCAATTTGATGTTTGAAATAAATACTGCTAGTATGCAAAGTTAAGTTGAAATTGGTTAAATAGTTTCGTAGATATAGCATAGTAATGTGAAATGTTAATATGATTGCCATTTTGAAAATAAATCTGACCCACTGAAACATGCCAGTTTATATGGCCTACTGTAGTATTATTTGACTGCCAAATGTGGTAAGAAACTGTTGATATTCCCCGATATATGACATAAAAACTACGTTTCATATGACGTTATCTTACAAAATTGCTGTCAATATAGGCTATGAATTGACACATTTGATACTCGTATTATATACTTTCATCGTACCAAGTTGGATCTAAATTGGTTACGCGGTATAGTTTATATAGCAAATAAACCAAAAATTATTATATGGGCACAATTTTGAAAATAATAGTCTTTGGCATTTAAATTACAAGTATTAATATGGCCTACAATAGCATTACTTCCATGCCAAATTTGATAGGAATCCGTTATGTAGTTGCCGAGATATAACGTAAAAGCTTTATTATATCCATGTTGCACTATCTTCCAAAATGGCCAACTAATAGCAATTATTGCTTTCTAAATGCAGTTCTTACAAAATGCACTATAAACGTACCAAATGTAGTTTAAATCGGTTATATGGTTCCCGATATTTAACATTACTAAGTTATAAAATTGTTACCATGTTGAAAATAAGTACCTGGCGTGATCGAAATTTATAAAAGTAGGATGTTCTGGTTAAAAATTGTATGTGGACCGAGTTAGGTAAATTAAGGTTCACGGTTTTTTTTTAAGTTATTACGTGGGAGGAGGGGGCGTACATTCAAATTCCAGACATTCAGGTGATTGCATAATACAGAANTTTTTTTAAGTTATTACGTGGGAGGAGGGGGCGTACATTCAAATTCCAGACATTCAGGTGATTGCATAATACAGAAGTAACACTGAAAATGCAATAAAACATTAATAAATCGAACAAAAAGCGCTATTGACAATAGGACATAATTATTCCTCGCAACCATTAATACTTCCCGCTCATTTCCCTCTCTTCTCGCTCACGAACAAACGTACGCATGCGCTCTCGCAGGGATAGCCATTCCAGCTGATATCATCAGGAAGTGATGTGCTGCATGCGGTGGGTGAGAGGGGCGGGGGAGGAGATAGTTGAGAGCCGGTTGCCATGACGACGGGGCCCGAATACCTGCTGCGTGCGACAAGCTTATAAGGTACAATATCCGGTCCACGCATTATCCTGGCAAGCGAATTTCCTCTGGCCCGTAGCAGAAATGGAATTTCCTGAGTTACGAGACGCGCGGTACACTGGCCTTGTTCCGGAACGTATTCAATTTTTTACACTTGAATGTTGGTAGCAAAGATAGGAATTTTTGTTCTTATTTTGAACGAGCGCTGTATTCCAAAACAATTTTTTTTATGGGAAACAAATTTTTTGGGGAATGCCTGAATAAACGGTGAGTTTATAATTGAATATCAAAAATATTACAACTATTTTCATTTTTCATGAAGATGTATTAACACAACAAAAATTAAAATAATTTTTTTGCAAGATAACTTTCACGCACGGCTGCCAGTATGTAACGGATTAATAGATAAATAGTGATTTATGTTTACTGTAAGATGGAATAACGTCGTTTTTTAATATAAAATATGTTGACAACAGAAATGACTCAAAATTATAAAGTTAAGTTTTCTACCAGCTGTGAAATACTTTAACTCGCATGATTTTTAAATTGTGGCAAAATTGTGTATCTTTTCCTAGATTATTTTGAAAATTGTAAAAATCACAATTCTCCCCCACCCCCTTATCCTTTTTCTCATATAATGTCACGCTGGTAAAGAATTTGACCATGTGCTTTACATATACGCCGTATAGGCGTTGGTTTATTACAATATTTTTGCAGAGCATNTGGTAAAGAATTTGACCATGTGCTTTACATATACGCCGTATAGGCGTTGGTTTATTACAATATTTTTGCAGAGCACCAAAAAATTTAAACTATCTCAATTCACATTTCATTCCGTATATACTTTATGGGCACCGAAGAAACTTTTTGACAACACCTTTACTTCTTTCCTTTACGCATATTACGAGCATGTAATAGTGTATGTANTGGTAAAGAATTTGACCATGTGCTTTACATATACGCCGTATAGGCGTTGGTTTATTACAATATTTTTGCAGAGCATCAAAAAATTTAAACTATCTCAATTCACATTTCATTCCGTATATACTTATAGGCACCGAAGAAACTTTTTGACAACACCTTTACTTCTTTCCTTTACGCATATTACGAGCATGTAATAGTGTATGTAAACACGAATTTATTTTAGCTTCACTAAAATTTAAATTTTTTTTTATCTGTAGTGTAAACTTAGATGGTTAACGCCTGCCGAGTATCCTGATTTAAATGCCGCTTTAATAATTTCATAAGTGTTTCGAAAAGGCAGGCTTTCACTGTTTAAATATACACTGAGGCGACAAAAGTCATGGGACGTGCTAATATCGTGTCGGACCTCCTTTTTCCCGGCAAAGTGCAGCAACTCGACGTGGCATGGATTCAACAAGTCGTTGGAAGTCCCCGGCAGAAATATTGAGACATGCTGCCTCTATAGACGTCGATAATTGCGAAAATGTTGCCGGGGCAGGATTCTGTGCACGAACTGACCTCTCGGCGATGTCCCATAAATGTTCGATGGGATTAATGTCGGGCGATCTTGGTGGCCAAATCATTCGCTGGAATTGTTCAGAATGTTCTTCAAACCAATCGCGAACAGTTGTGGCCCAGTGACATGGTGCATTGTCATCCATTAAAAGTCCATCGTTGTTTGGGTACATGAAGTCCATGCATGGCTGCAAGTGGTCTCCAAATAGCTGAACATGACCCTTTCCAGTCAGTTAATGATCAGTTCAGTTGGACCAGAGGACCCAGTCCATTCCATGTAAAAACAGCCCACACCATTATGGAGCCACCACCAGCTTGCACAGTTCCTTGTTGACAACTTGGGTCCATAGATTCGTGGGGTCTGCGCCACACACGAACCCTACCATCAGTTCTTACCAACTGAAATCGGGACTCATCTGACCAAGCCACAGCTTTCCAGTCATCTAGGGTCCAATCGATATGGTCACGAGCCCAGGAGAGGTGCTGCAGGCGATGTCATGCTGTTAGTAAAGGCACTCGAGTCGGTCTTCTGCTGGCATAGCCCAGTAAAGCCAAATTTCACCGGACTGTCCTTACGGACACGTCCGTCGTACGTCCCACATTGATTCCTGCGGTTATTTCACGCAGTGATGCTTGTCTGTTAACACTGACCATTCTGCGCACACGTCGTTCGTCTCGGTCATTAAGTGCAGGCGGTTGGCCACTGCGTTTTCCATGGTGGGAGGTTATGCCTGAAATATCCATAAGAGCCGTGTGAGAACTGTGACACCTAGTCGGAATGTTGAATTCCCTAACCATTTCCGAAATGGAACGCCCCATGCGTCAAGCTACAGCTACCATTCCGCATTCAAAATCTGTTAATTCCCGTCGTGCGGCCATAATCACGTCAGAAACGTTTTTTCACATGAATCACTTGAATACAAATAAAATCCCAACCAATGCACTGCTTATTTATACATATTGTACGCGATACTACTGCCATTTGTATATTTGCATATTGCTATCCCCTAATTTTTGTCACCTCAGTGTGTATATATATATATAAAGTCTCCTCCACGAACTCTTACTTATTACATATCGAGGAAATGAGGTGAGTTCAACTGTCAGGTTGTGGTCGGTATTGAACAGTGAGGTGTTTGACGACGGCCTGTATGGAAACGGGGTGATCATAGAGTAGCGACGGAATGCAAGGGTGGGAGAAACGGGAGTGACCCGAGAAAACGTACCGGCCAATCGCAATTTCCCACTTGTTTCCCACATACGAAAATTCATGTGACCTCGCCGGGAATCGAACCCTGCCCACCTTGGTAGGAGGAGAGTCTTGTCGAGGGAATGGAATAAATACTTAGTATCTGACGTTGTGGCCTTAAGAATGGTTTGTGGAGCAATAGTCCGGTGCGGATCACCACTGACGAAAAAATCACGAAAATCGATTTTGTCCGTGTTTTGGTCGTGGTGAAGATCATTAATTCATCGGGGTGGGTGCGTAGGTTTGCGATTAGAGGCACCTGATATTTCAAGGGTATTACATGTAAAAAAACAGCTCGTCTTTAAGCAATGTTGTTCCCTGCCACATATAAAATTACGCACCTACATTTGTGCGAAAAAGGAGTGGAGAGGTTTAGGCAGCAGTTAAAATCTGGGTCTTGAGCCGATGAGAGTAAAATTGAGATGAGTGTGGAGCAGCTGCGGAATGCAAGGGCGGGGATAGCAGGAGATCCCCGAGAAAATCCACCAACCTTTGGAATCGTCCGGCACGATTCCCGCGTGCGAAAATCCGGGAGCGAACCCCGCCGGGAATCGAGCCCGGTTCGCCTTGGAGGGGTGCGAGCGCTGTAGCCGTTGGATCGCCGCGACCCCCTGCCTATACGCGAGAATTCTACACGTGAGGAGAAGGCAGTTTGAAAATTAAACTGATCTAACATCACATTAAAAAATAGGTAGACAGCCTCACTCCCTATCCTTGATACGAACAGCTGAATTTCAAGATCCAAACCCGCGTTGTTAACTCCGCGATAATGAACATTAAATCCTATTTCTTAATAATTAAGTGAAAAATAATATGTAGGTTATATTGCGCACCAGTAAGAGACGTCTGATTCCATGCACCATTAAGAAACATCTGAGGTGATAGTTAAAACTATTTATGTTATATAGGTTACGCAAATGTTTGCCAATCCATAAAGAAATAGCAAACCGGTAAACGATTGAAGGTTTTTATGGATAAAATAATAGAATCACTGCTTACTTCGTAGTAAGTAAAGAATTGCAAACATTCAGTTATCCCAAAAAATTGTTGTACTTGATAATATTTTTCTATTTCATTGTACTTATTTTATTTCACACCGTACTGCACTGTTTTTTATCCTGGTGGTTATTTATTAATCGACAATAAAGAACTTATTTTCTGCTGTTTGTATTACTGTATTTCTTTTAACTGAAGATATAAGTTGTCTTCTTTTTCTACTGGTTCCTTATGGAGCAGTTTCAACTGTTAATTAGTAGATCATTCACTGATTCCGATTTAGAGTGCATTAACCTGCCACTGGAAGCTATCTTGTCATTTGTATTCTCACAACGCTGTTAAAAAAAAATCCGGTATTTTTACGGGAAAATGTTGGCAAAATCGTTTACAAAACTATGTAAAAATATCGTTACGTTGCTTTCTCAACAACCGATTTCCTATAATGCTCTTTCCAATAATGCACGTGACCTCTCCGCAAATTTTACAGTTTTTTTTGTGTGTGCTTCGGGTACAAAAAAAGGAGATTACGGAAAAAACATTTTCATGCTAGTCCAATAGAAAATTTGTTGAAATTTTTTTAATAAACTTTCGGTTGCACGTATATTCACAATGGTACTTCATACCTCAACGTGGCGAGTAATCAGCCAAGAAAATACTAGCATATAATATTTATAAATAAATTTGAAAATTAATGATGATAGAAACACCTAAGATGTTGAGTAACACAGTAGCATTTTAATTACTTCTGTAGTGTGACATAAAAAAGTTATATGTCTTGAAACATTTTAAAAATTNAGTAACACAGTAGCATTTTAATTACTTCTGTAGTGTGACATAAAAAAGTTATATGTCTTGAAACATTTTAAAAATAGAAAACGGAAGTTTTCACTTAAAACTATGACATATAGTAAATCTGAAATGACTTCTAAAAGAGTTTTCGTTACGTGGTATTATAATCGTACGCAACATTTTTCACAGGCGTGTACTACTTTTTTTTAGCTTTCGAGGTTCTGGTCAAGGAAGGGGGAAACTCTAATTGGTAGAATGATTCNAGTAACACAGTAGCATTTTAATTACTTCTGTAGTGTGACATAAAAAAGTTATATGTCTTGAAACATTTTAAAAATTGAAAACGGAAGTTTTCACTTAAAACTATGACATATAGTAAATCTGAAATGACTTCTAAAAGAGTTTTCGTTACGTGGTATTATAATCGTACGCAACATTTTTCGCAGGCGTGTACTACTTTTTTTTAGCTTTCGAGGTTCTGGTCAAGGAAGGGGGAAACTCTAATTGGTAGAATGATTCCATCGTTATCTCGAGAAATTCCGTCCCCAAACGATAGATGGCGGTAGTAACGAATGTCACGTGTCTTTCGCCAGCCAATTATATTCAGAGTAGAGGAGTTACAGTATGCATGTGGTTTCTGTGGTGCTTGCTTATGATTATTTTTAACGAGCTGTAAAGTGAAATAATTCCTGTTTAAAAAAAAAAAACTTTACAGCAAAACGTCGTTTTACCCTGTTACTTTAATTAAATATCACAACTGAATAAAAAAATATGATAATAGTGAAATGACAAAGATAAAATATTTGGGGCATTCCTTCACAGTTTCCTTTAAGCGAAAGAAGAAAAGAACAAAGTTTCTTTTGATGAAAACTATATTTATTTCGCATAAATTCGTATCGTTTCCCCATTGAATTAATCATTCCTATGAACGCCTAATGCCAATCACAGTTGTATTTTTACTGTTTTCACTTGTAAACACCGTTGGATGTCGTGAGTAACAGTCACGGAATAAAGATAATGTTTAAAATTTTGGATGGGAAAAATATTTATCACCTTTCGAGCCAATCACTTTTACACATAAACGTATAAAATTTATTCATTTACCGCCAGCTTAAAAACGACCTCTTTGAAACACCAGCGCACCTTGCGGCGGAAATATTCCCTATGCCAAACTCTCTCATAAGAAATCTCGTTTTGATCCCAACCTGAGTAGAATTAAAATTAGTATACGCCACAGACCACACCGGATTGCAGGCTCTTAGTTAAGTTAACATCAAATTAATAAATTTACTTCTATTAAAGCAAGTGTTTTTTTTATTTCGCATACATAAGTGTATGGATCGGCATATTAATAACACATTTACTTTCATAAAAATTCTACGGTTTCTCTTAGATGATGCGTGAACAAAGCAAGATGGTTTATAGCAACGACAATGTTACGTACAGCGGAAGAATACAAAATGAGAAGAAATTAGATCCTAAGGAGAACTTTCCGAGGTGCTTGGTTAATCGTGTACAGCTTATAACATTCCACGCTGGGTGCAGGACGGAAACGTCGATGTAACGTTCGCAGGGTGAGCCATTCATACACTATAACTACGTGACTAACAACACTATTGAAATAAACGTGATGTTGTTCTATCTGATACGCGACTACGGTGCGAGAATGACCTTGAGTCGGTGCCGCGCAGAGCAGTGTATCTCGCGACTCCGGTGTGCCAACACTCTCATTTTTGTGCCAAACGAAAAATAAACGCTTATTTCTTTCAATTTAAGCCATAACATCCCAATAAGCCTTTCCCATAGTCAAAATAAAATATTACTCGTCAACGCAGACGTAAAGCACACGGCAATGTCCCCAACACAGTCGCACCTTGATTTTCGTTTTTAAGAGTTTGGAATAATGAAATATGTCGTTTCATCCTTGTTTGCGGAGGAAACGCATATCTCGGTAAATAATTTTTCTGAGTATACTACATTTACTGGCATAGGTAAAGATCAATTGTCTAAAAAACGAAAAAAAATAAGAAAATTGTTTTTAAAAAATATTTTTTTTTACTACTCGCCTACCGAATTACCTAAAGAGGCAGGAGATGGTGTAGTGATCGTGTAGTAGTCAGACTATTAGCCTAGCACCTAGGCGAACCGGGTTCGATTCCCGGTGGAGTCACTTCTGGATTTTCGCAGGTGGGAATCGTGCTGGATGATGCCGCTGGTCAGTGGGTTTTTCTTGGGGATCTCCCGTTTCCCCCTCCCTTCCGTTCCGGCGCTGTTCCATACTGACCTTGTTTCACCCTCATCGTCTCTCAAGACTTCGATTTTTAAAGCCGCCCAAATCTCTTCACACACTCACTCGTATATTTTCGGATGTCCAGATGGGGTCTTGGAACGCTGCAGCCGCGGGTAGAGTACGTCATTAGTGTTCGCGAAGATCGAGTAACAGTTTGTGACGCGTTCGCGAAGAGCGGCAAAGTACCTCCCGTGGCGCGCAAAGCTAGAGAGGGTGATGGGGGGTATGTAGTTGTTAGTTGTAGGATCCCCGTGTGCCGAAGCAAACTGCAATCTGGGCGACACTCCTGCCGCGCCTCGTTAATGATAATGACCGTCTTTAAGATCCATTAAATCCTCGCCCGCCGCCGTCAGTTGTTTCCCTGCAGACTTCCGTCGAGGGTGCTCTCGACCATCTCTCTCTGTCTGTCTGTCTCTCTCTCTCTCACTCTCTCGCCTGGAGGGGAGGTGTCAACGACTACCTGACGCCGCGCTATACCCGACGAAACAATTATTCCGTTTGTCGCTGTGTTGTTTTGGCCTCGCGTCTTCCCGGCCTTGTCTTCAAGGTAGAGCCCGAGGAACGACTCGTCCTGGAAACTCGGACGAGCCTACTCGACGTCGGTGTGGTCGTCGGCGCATCGAGAAACGCGAGGCTAAAGGAGCTACGCTCTTATATAGGCTGATCTAAGTAAACCGAGCACTTTCAATGGCCCTGTTTAAAGCGGTCGACTAGTGATGGGTATGTTTGTGTAAGTGAGGCTGGACTCACAATATTCCGTCACATCCGTCAGTCCGTCCGTTCGTCTGGCTGTCACGCGGTCTTCAACCCATCGCAGGGAATTTTTTTTTCTATCCGTCCATCCGTCAAATATTTGCCGAACTTTAACTTTCGACATATGGACGGATGAGCGACAGCCTTCTAACGACATTCCTTAGACGTGAATACGCACTTTTTAATAAAATGCAAGGCGGTGGATCTGTGTTTCTTTATCTTTGGTGGTAAATTAAAGAATTTAAAACGTAAATAAACTCCGTATTAATTCTTATCACGTAAAAATGTATTTACTCGTTATGTTTTTCTTTTGAAAACGTATTTACAACCAAGATATATCTCCAACCAAAGAAAGATCGCGATGTTAAGTTGTCACGCTGAAATTTTGCCACACAGAAGGATTTACGGACGACGGATTGATTTGAATCGCTTACAACTGACGCACGAAAACGACAGATGGTTGAACGTCAGACGGACGGACGACTGACAGATGCGAAGGACTGTTGAGTCCAGCCGGAGGGAAAAGGGATGATGCGCTACGAACGACGTCGACTGGCGTATGAACATTGGCTGAACATGACTTTGAGAGGCGAACTTAACATTTTTTTTAACGTGTCTCCATAGCAAAGTTCAATGCACGCATCTATCGTAGCTTCGCATGTGTCCGGTTTGTGTATTCGGAGATATAGCATTGTGAAGAGGAAAAAAAAACCATTTTTTGCTATGTTTGAAGGCATGAAAATATTGTTTCGAGTGTGCGTAATGTCTTGTAAGTACCATTCCGTCATCGTCTGGAACGTATTTTGCTATCGTAGGTAACCCTATTCGGGGCACTTTTAATGATTTCGTCAAAAATGCTTGTTTTTTTTAAATAAAAAAACACTGACGCATTTTAAGATCAAGGTAGGCAACCGCCTTAAGATGTAATTGTATGCACATTGTGTATTCTTCCATCACACGTAGAATTAACATTGCCATGGGCCTGTTCGCTTTGTTACTTCGTCAGTCAAGTTAAACAGTGAAATTATTGGAAATTATCATGCTTTACAAATTTGCTTCTTCTTACACTTTTCTGCATTTAAGAGCAGAAACAAAAGAAATTATTTCAGTATTCCAATACGTTTACTTGTCACTTTTAATTCAACTTTAAGACGTGAAACTACTTTCCCTCTGTCGTTACCAATTTTACTAGTGTGTCCGTTAAGATATATGAAGGTCGGGACAGTAAGAAAGAAAAAATATAATTCCACATTTTCTTAACGTCGAATTTAAAATGTTAAGTTAAAAATTTATGTAACTTAATTTATTTTGTTTATTTGCAAAATAATGATTGGACATAAATAGAATATTCATATTTGTAGCAATACATACCTAGCCATTTCACTATTGCAGTATACCGAAACATGAATACAGGATGTATCTACATTTCTATTACACACGTTGAGGGCTTGTAGGTGAGTAGAAAATATTTTGCATAGGAACCCATGTCCAGAAACGTACCATTTCCCCGCTACAAGCAAAACACCACCTCGCGTAGACATGTTCCGCGTCTGGTGCGACAATGAGCGACGCGGAGAACGTATGTTGTAGTTGCAGTGCTTGTGCTTCCACTTACAAGAACGGCTCAACTAGGCGAAATCACCTACTTCGATGATACAAACATTCTACTTACGTACCTTGTCCCGGTACACTCGCTTACAAAACACCTGGTAGTCGCACATCCACCGTTGCCGTAACCCGTGCAAACAGATCCTCCAGGGACTCCACCGGGGGACTCGTAAATCGGACTCTTCATGTGGCCCCACAAGAAACAATCTGGCGAACGTGCAGGCCAATCAGTCGGGCTACCACGGCCGACGTTCCACCGTCGCCTGAATCGTTCGCCAACGTGACAGCGGGTAGCACGTGCCAGGCGGTGGCGCCGCCTCCGTGTTGAAACCACACGGCTCGCCCGATGTTCAATGGCGCATCTTCCAAGAGCTCGGTCAATACGTCCCACAGGAAAATCGAGTACAAGCCACCCCTGAGGTGAGGTGGCAGAAGGTACGGCCCAACCACTTGGCCGTCCCGAGACCCAGCCCACATAGCTTCCACAAAAATTTCTCATCACTGGAGAAAATGACAACATTCATCAGAGAATACATCTTCAGAATACTAATATTTGTTCACAAGAACCAAAATCTGGGTAAAAAAAAAAGTTTACAAATACTACGCACGAGGATTTAATAGGCTCAGAGAAGTTCAAAACACAACTTCAAAATTTGTAAAGGGGATCCACTACCAAGAAAAGTTACCTTACTTAACGATATCAACAAATAAAATATCTCCATTTAAAATCCATTTTATAATCTAAAAGATTTATTCCTCATTATCAAAAAAAATTGACCAGATTTTTGGGACCATGCTCCTGTAGAAACTAAACAAAATATCACATAGATTAATTATACTTAGCTCTATTGGTCACTGTTATTTTAATTATTCCGATTTATTTATATTAATATGTAAGTTACTTTTTTTCTGGAAAAGTCCTGGTTAGAGGCCCTATTATTAAGGGAATTCTACTTGGAACTGTGGTGTTATTGTAAATACAATGTTAAGTTATTTTATACATTTATATGCAAATAAATAATACTTTTGCTATAAAAGCCGTTGTGAATGTATTGACATTAAATATCAACGTATTGATGACATGCACTCGCATGTATTGACATTGAATACCAGTGAACTATAAACTGCTGTTTAATGAGTACACGTCATTAACTAATTTACTTGTATGAAACATTAGGCGCCTGTAGAAAACTTAGACTAGTATTTTTGAAATGCCCCCTTGACTTGTCCTGCACCGTTGTGTATGCTAAACTGAATGGTGATTACGAATGCGAACAAACAAACACACATCGACGGATTTTCTCTCTTGGAAACCACGTGGGTGCGCGCGCAGCATGCGGGTTCTCCTCCGACACACGTGGTTGCAGAGCGAACTGCGCACACCCTCCCTGGTCAACTTGGCTTCGTCCGTGGAGAGGACGCGCCGCGGGACTCGCTCCGCGCGACGGCGCAGGAACCACGCACTACAGCCGGAGTCGCGACGCTAGATCCGCTCAACCCCATGGCTAAACAGTTTTAAGTAACGTTTGTCGTTCGTAAATAGCTTGCGCACATGGAGATAGTACCTTTAGTTATCAGATATTCGAAGGATTTATGAACCTCTACATCACTTACCATAAACACGACAAAATTCAATATGCCTTTCGTTAGTTACATAACCATACATATATATANACCTCTACATCACTTACCATAAACACGACAAAATTCAATATGCCTTTCGTTAGTTACATAACCATACATATATATATGTAAATTAGCTTATAGTCGTAATACGCTCTTATCTCTATGCAGCACACGCTTTTTTTGTTGTATGGTGGTTAATGTTATTACCACCAGACTGCGAGAGGAGTCTAGTGTGAGTACGTAGTGACCCATCCGAATAGTATGCTCAGATATATACCATGGTAAGTAAGCATACGTGCGTGCAGACTTAGCAAATAATCGCGAAACGCCCGCACCTATAGTTAATTTCACCTAAGTTGGTCAGTTTGGATAGTTCTAGAAAAGAAGCGTGGCCCCAATGTAACCTTCTGCCAAAGCAATTCTGCCAACAAAAATTAATAACTTTTTTTTAAAAATAAAAGCTATGGGTCGGATGCAATCACTTCTCTCAAATTTTCCTCTTGTCTCCTTTTGTGGCAGGCACGTCAAGTCTGATCTTGGCTAACTTCATTCCTGTACTTAAAGTAGGCCTAGAATATTTTATCCAGGTTTAAATTCGCAAGTTGTTTTATTTTTGCTATGGCCAAGTAATACAGGTGGTGCTCTGTTTATTTTATTGCGAGAGTGTGTGGACAGTAACTAAACTTCTTTTATGAGAAGGCGTTCGTTGTTTTGTCGCTCTTCTTACGAGACAGTATCGATTTAAATTGCATATATGGTTTTGAGGGAGGCGTGGGAAATTTTTCTCGTAAGAAAACAATATTCAAATTACTGTAACTTGGGAATTTTTTTTTTAACTTTACTGAAATAAAAACACCACAGAAATATTGTTGATCGTACCGATGCAAGAACCATACTCAGTAAATATTTTTAGCTAAGTTAATCCTACTCAAAAATCTCTGAGCTTCAACACAAGAAATATATTGCTAAAAGTAATATTTAGATAGAAAAAAATAATTAGCTGAAAGGGAACGGCATTTCAAAGTTTTAACAACCCTTTCTAAATACCTTATATACAGAACACACTAACTAACAATTTTTTGTTCCTTATCGCAACTTTTGAAAACTTGTTGTCGTTCTACGGTAATCCTTGGACGATTACTTCAATAACATCACGTTTGTCTGCCACTGATACGGAATAATAATTTTAAGTATAATTCAGTTAATGCAACTCTTTCCATTTGCAATGCAAATATGTTTGTGGCGCTTTGTGATGTTCACTGGACTGGAAAAGGTTTCTATATNCAACTCTTTCCATTTGCAATGCAAATATGTTTGTGGCGCTTTGTGATGTTCACTGGACTGGAAAAGGTTTCTATATATTCGTTGTGTCTGCATGCTTTTTCATAATGGTTAAAAAAAAAAAGTTAATTTCTGCGTAGCTTGGGAAATTGTACACAACTTTTAAAACATAATTTAAACAATAAACCTAATTATGTTTAAGTTTTATTAGGCAACATTTAACTGCAGAATATGATATTTGTTTATTTTATAATCACCATCAAGATCGCAAGCGTAACCATTTGCATTCCCCAACAACCCATCAGCTGATACGATACTATGAAATTGAAATAATTTTTGTTTACTTTCTGTAAAGGTTTGTCACATTGCCTGTCAAATTGTACTTTAAAAAAGTTAATTATACTTAGGTTAGGAACAAAACGAGATTTCTAGTGGGAGAGTTTGGCATAAGGGAAAATTTCCAATGCAAGGTGCGATTGTGTCCCAAATNAACAAAACGGGATTTCTAGTGGGAGAGTTTGGCATAAGGGAAAATTTCCAATGCAAGGTGCGATTGTGTCCCAAAGAGGTCGCTTTTAAGCTAGTGGTAAATAGAGGAATTCTATTTTTTGTGTAAAAGTAATTTTTTCTTTCGAATTGTAATATGTGTGTGTATATTTGCCGAAGCCAAAATTTTAAATATTAATTTTATTCGTAAACNAACAAAACGAGATTTCTAGTGGGAGAGTTTGGCATAAGGGAAAATTTCCAATGCAAGGTGCGATTGTGTCCCAAATAGGTCGCTTTAAGCTAGTGGTAAATAGAGGAATTCTATTTTTTGTGTAAAAGTTATTTTTTCTTTCGAATTGTAATATGTGTGTGTATATTTGCCGAAGCCAAAATTTTAAATATTAATTTTATTCGTAAACATATTTCACGCCCTCCAGCGGTGTTTACAAAGAGAAAACCATTACAAATACAACTGTACTTGGCATTGAGCGTTCAAAAGTAAGCCTAATTCAATGATAAAACATTATGAATTTAGTGCGAAATAAATAGCTGTCATCAAATTGAACTTTGAACATTTCTCCATTCACTTAAGTAAACTCCGCAGTAAAGTTTTATTTTGCCATATCGCTGTTATATTTTTCGATTTATTTGCGATAATAAAAAAAGTAATTGTGTTAGCCTGCATTTTGGTAAATCCAATTTACGGCAGTATATTAAACCACACGAGAACATATTTTCTTACATTTCCCCTCTGATCCTAAGAACTAAGTTTATTCTTTGCGTAGGTACTAAAACAATACAAAACAGGATATTTTACACAATTGTATTTAATTTATGAAAACTCAAATTATCCCAAATACTTACATATAAAACGGAAAAATCCGGTATACATTAGAGTAACCTATATATACCGAGTACTCTCAGCAGACCATTTTGTTTTTATGACGCCACAGGCTCCAACACATTTATGTAGAAGAAACGCACATTTCAAAAGCCAATCATTCTTATTTTAATCATTAAAAGACTTATTAGAGTAGCCGGGAGTTGGGAGTACTGAAGCCACACTTTACTACACGTGGAATTATTGCAATAAAAATGTAGTTTCCGTATATACGGTGACGGAATCTTAAGAGGTTTTGGCGCGAAATTCGAACTCATTATTCATGACGAACGATTAGTTTACAGGTACGCGAACAGAAACGAATATCAACCCATTTTGGTGCTGTCATGCCAGTTGATGTTGACAAATGCTTTACCTTCTGGTAGTTTAGCAACTATTTCGTTATGTGTCACGATATCACTGTATAATGTTTGCAACTAAAAACCCTTTTCCATAAACTTAATCAATTCATTTCCTAATTTCTGAAGGAATAAGTAACTATAAGTGCAAGAAATGCAGTACTGTATGCAATGAAGTAGTCAAAATGTAAAAAAAAATTTATCATATTTAGTTTAGTCATTAGCTGAAGCAGTAAGAGTTTTAAGGTTAAGTATGATACAAATTTAAGTCAATACTTTTAAAAACATTTTGCATAAGGAACATTTTCATAAAACGTTTTGCAACTATAGATGATACTGTTTAGTGTTTTTTTTTTATTTTGCAAATGAACNTTATTTTACAAATGAACTCAAATATGTGATATTGTATTTATTTGATTATAATCATATCTGTCGCTGTATAATGTTTTTAAGTATTTCAAAGCTAATAAGGAAGATAAGTTTTAATCTCTTACATTTCATTAAAAATAGCGATTTACTGACCGATGTAAACAAATGCCTGCAACAATTAGTGTGCAAATGATTTTTCAATCAAAAAAATATTTTGTAATCTCCTTGCTTTGTTTGACACCATACGCCCAAACACGGGAAAGCTGCCTTCTGAATGGCTATTTTCGTTCCATAAATGAATAACGGGACGACACTACTCGATATATATATAGGCTACTCTAGTGCAGATGCGACACCAGTACATCCTGATGGTGAAAATGTTTGGTTACCAAACTAAAAGCACTGAGTTTCCCAACCTGAGTAGAATAAACCTTGACTGTACTTGGATGAAACGCAGTACATCTGCAAGGGAGACCTTCCTGCCACTGGGAAGTCAAGATTGCGTGGTTGCTCAGGCCAGCAGTCCAAGCACCACGGGGGTTGTCGAAGCCGTGGAGGAAGGAATATCAGCAAGGAGACCGGAAATGTAGCCGTCAGGCGCTCTGTCACATCCTGGCGCGTGAGGACTGCGGGATGGAGATGCGATGGACTGCACGATGTTTGGGTCAGTAGGGGGTGGGGATTTAAGGGGATGATGGCCTGGTAAAGGGGTGTTCTGTGGACTCCTAGATGTAGGGAGGGGGGAGGGCTGATCGAATGGCGGACACGGTTGAAGAAGCGTAAAGGGAGGAAGGTGAAGAGAGAGAGAGAGAGAGAGAGAGAATCAGATCAGATAGGAAAGAGAACCCTGGGCGCTGGAATTGGTGAAATGAAATTCCAACAGCCGCAAGAGAGAAACGAACTAAAATACTGGCGTATTAAGTAAGAATCGTCATTTTCTTACGTTTTCGAGAGACATATATGTATATATGCATTACATATCAATTATATATACATATATATTATATATGTACACATTTTACCAGGTTGGTGTTTGGTTACCAGACAAATTAAAAAAGTTCAGATTTCTTAAAGCAAAAGTAATAAAAACCAAGGTATGCATTACAAGAAATTAAATTAAGAGAGCTAAAAAGTATTATCTTACGTAATTTTAATTNCTTAAAGCAAAAGTAATAAAAACCAAGGTATGCATTACAAGAAATTAAATTAAGAGAGCTAAAAAGTATTATCTTAAATAATTTTAATTTTTTTTTTGTAAAAGTTTATTTACAAAATTTGAAAATGTCTACAAATAAAATAAAAGTGCAAAAACATATATTTTAAAATGTTAAAAAAAAAATATTATTGATGACGCGCAGAAATGTTTGTATTAAGAGTTTTCTTATTTCGGCAAGACCGTTCTTATTTCCGTTCAGGATACAAAAATTGTGATTTGGAACGTATTATACAGAGTGATGCACGACGCGTTACCGCCATTCACGGGGCTTATACCTTGCATAATTTGGAGAAAAATACATCTTATACATGTGGGTCCTATTCCCAATATTTACAGAGTAATTCGACGAATGGCAAATGCCTAGATTATTGCGTATGGGGATGGATGAAGGATATTGTTTACCTAAGGACTACACAAACAAGTGAGGAACTACGATGCGCATATCATGCCTGCCGCTACAGATATCAAAGACAGCCGTGTGCAGCTACGTAGAGCAACACGTGCGGTTCATAAGAGTGCGGCCAAGTGTATGGAAGTAGACGGAGACATTTTTGAACATCTTCTGTAAGCTTTTTAGACGCAATTGTGATACTTAACTGTAAACAATACGGTCTGATAATGCATCACTGTGTTCACTTCTGAAAGGGTTATTATTTTATTCGCCCGAAACAATAAACCCTAGATATCGCACATGTTGTTGTGTCCAAATAATTTTTCCTGGGTTTACCGTCAGATCAGCCTTCCTTAAGGCGTCTAAGACTGTCCACAAATGTTAAAGTTGTTGCTCCAACGTGTTACTGTACACGCACACGTCATCAATGTACGTACAGACGAACCTCATACAAGGACCATCCTAACACGTGATTCAACACTCGGGACATGCAATGAAGCCCTGAGTTTACCCCCATGTGCAGACGAGTCCACTGGTACAACCCCCAACGGGTACAAAACGCAGATGGCGCTCTACTTTCCAGATGTAACTCACACTGTAAAAAAATAATAACAATTCAGATCTAATATGTCGAAATTTTTAGCTCTATGCAAATGTTGGAAAACAGTTTCCATAACTGGTACCTATATTAATCAGCATACAACTTTTTATTAAGTTTTTATAATCACATATTAACCGATATTGACCTGGTGTTTGTTTCGGTAACAAAAAAGATGGGCTCGCATACAAACAAGTGGGTTCCTCCACATTTCCCTGTTCCTTTAAATCATTCATTAACTGTTTAAATATTTGTATTTTGGGCGCAGACACACTGTATGGCAAGCACATGACAGGCTCGCTATCTTTTAATTCCAGAAATATCTTTACGTTGCCCTAACTTTGACGTAAGAACATCACTATATTCTGTTTTTAACTGGTCTGATGCCTGTAATATTTCTTCAAAATGTTGTAACAACTGAATATTTTGACAGCCGGATGGCTAAATTTGCAAAGCAATAACGGTCTCAGGGTAAAAACTAAATTTCAACAATTTTTTTGCTACGTCAATACATACGTGGGTGCTTCCCAAAAAATCAATACCTCATATCACGTCATGAGATAAATTTTCAAAAACTCGAAAAGGCATTTTCCATTAAAATTGTTTAATTTCAATTTTTATCACTACGATAATATTTGATTTAATCAATCCTCCGTCTGCTAATGAAAATACGACAGACTCTCTCCCTTTTATTTGTACCGTTCCAACGGCGCTTCACGCATCATTTTATTACAAGTTTCATGTTTTATGAGAAGAAGCAAAAGCACCTGAATCTACCAATGCGGACATAGTTAAATTCCCAATTAGTAATGGAACATACAACCAGCCATTGCNATCAATCCTCCGTCTGCTAATGAAAATACGACAGACTCTCTCCCTTTTATTTGTACCGTTCCAACGGCGCTTCACGCATCATTTTATTACAAGTTTCATGTTTTATGAGAAGAAGCAAAAGCACCTGAATCTACCAATGCGGACATAGTTAAATTCCCAATTAGTAATGGAACATACAACCAGCCATTGCTATTAAACTAAATTATGTTTGAAGCTGAACCTTATCCCGCAGGTTTTCCTCGCAACGGACATTTGATTTGAAGGTGACCAAGATTACCGCATCGGTAATAAATTGCCATTTTCACAGGTTTTTTTACCATCGGACATTTCTTTTACGTCTGACTAGTCCCTGTTTCCTGGTGGTACTACTTTCACATCTGCCTTTTTTTTACAAAACATTTTTACCTTGTGTGATTTGCCCGAAAACAAATTTGACAGTTCTGTTTTGGGTTTTATACAAACATTTTGCTGTCGGGTGGTTTGACCGGAAACAAATTTGACACTGCCTTTTAGGTGTTAGATTCTTATCCAGCTTTTGCTGACAACCGCCAACGGTTAATTCTTCCTGAATTACCAACGCTAACAACTCGTGCAGAGTTTGTGGCTTTGTGGCAAATGTAAAGAATTTACTTTTTTCAGTCAACAAGTTAAAAAACATAATTGCTACCAAATTTGCTTCCACGCGTGGCAAAACCAAAACTTCGACGAGTCTAGTTGTCTCATTAACAAAATTCTGCATTAATTTCCAGGATGCTGAAATCTTTCTAAAATTTTCATGCGTTGGTGTGCAATGGCTACTGGNACAAAATTCTGCATTAATTTCCAGGATGCTGAAATCTTTCTAAAATTTTCATGCGTTGGTGTGCAATGGCTACTGGAGTACCTGTTTGCCGCAAAATAGGCTGACAAAATTAGCTGAATTACGAACGATCGTTGATAACTTGCTCTACCACACTCTGCAAGGATTCGGGCACTTTAAAAATTATGGCAGCATATAATACTGATATTTCACAGATGTTAAGTGAAACTATTTTGGCCATTTGAACGAGCAATTTTACTACAGCGCCCAAATTCAAACTACGCACTACTTCGAAACCGTCACTAAGACTATAAGCTGATATTAAAGATTTTTAAAAACGCTAATTGAAGCGGACTCACACTCATGTTGACCAGCAAATCCTCCTTTTCTCGCCAGATGATGCGTCAGGTGGCGCAAGACTTCGATTCCGTCCTCCAGCTTGTAGGTTACGCCCGCACCGGTGAGCGCTTTCTGCAAGGTTTCTTCTCTCAAGGTTTGAATCCAGGCGGTACGAACGGCTCCTGGAGAAGTCATTTTGCGAATTAGTTTGGTGCACCCAAACTAGGCTCACTCTCTTTATCACTGTAGCAACCCGAGCAATTTTCAATGAATTCGAAATTCCTAAATTAATTACACCTTTCAACTGACCGCACTGACGAAGCAGAGTGGCGCAGTTTTTCTATCTAAATGTGAGCATTTCTGCCGACACATGCAAATAGCACTCCGTCTCTTTTTCCTTAGGAAGATGTTCGATTTTCAAGGAAAGATGAGAGCTCCCGTTAGTGTGTCATCAATAGGTATCATAAAGTTTAGTCTGCATTTGCACATTAAAATAAAACGTAGTTACCAAAATATATTTTCCCCTTTTTCTGAAGTACAAAACTATCGATTCCCAATATGGGATTACAAAATCTATTTAAAAGTTTTAATAAAATACCATGAATTTAATTTTCCCCCATAGACATTTCAATTTATATATAATGTTTTATACAAAATAATTAAAAATGAATATTACGTATATTTTTATTAATGATGCAGAGCACCCCCACTCCCCCCTTTTTTAACAGTGTAACAACCGTTCCTTCCCTAATAAAGTCCTTGGCCTGTATCTTCAAACAAGGGAAAACACAAACATTTTACACAAAACTGTTGTCGTCCAGCACTCATGCAGGTAACAGCAGCGAGATTGTCTGTTGAGCGGATCCGATCTCACCAAACAAACAGAACACAAAGAAACTAAATGAAATAATTGCATGCGTTCACAAATTTAAACATTACACTCTTATTTCAATGCCAAAGCATGGAACACCTTTTCCTAATTCGTTGCCAATTTTATATTCCAGTTAGTCCATTGTTGAAATATTTAGGGATACAAGGCTGTGAGAATTTACTTTAAATGTTGATTCCCTGAAATGCCTATAGAAGCCGGAAGAGCACAGCGAGTTTTGTAGTATTTTGGGGAGGGACTGTGGCGCGAATAGTACCCGTCAGCTTGATTAACAGCTCACATCTCACGTCACTGCGCAACGTCCTTCGAGAATAGTCGAGAATTTCGTTATATCTGGGCGATCATAAATGCGGAACAATGTGGGGATGATATTGTCTTACACCTGACATCACCGCGTAACAACCTTCGAAAAAGTTGGAAATCGTCTTCCCTCCTTGAGAGACGTCTCGACGATNGACCATCCCGGAGCGGAAACGCCCCCTGGTGGCGTCATGGCTGGCCGGCGTCACTTTGTCATGAAGACGCACTGGACGTTGTTCGGGGCAGAAGCAAGGCTTCGAAGCGGCACACTAGCGCGCGACGCGCAATTTGCCGTCCAGCACTCATGCAGGTAACAGCAGCGAGATTGTCTGTTGAGCGGATCCGATCTCACCAAACAAACAGAACACAAAGAAACTAAATGAAATAATTTCATGCGTTCACAAATTTAAACATTACACTCTTATTTCAATGCCAAAGCATGGAACACCTTTTCCTAATTCGTTGCCAATTTTATATTTTTGTTAGTCCATTGTTGAAATATTTAGGGATACAAGGCTGTGAGAATTTACTTTAAATGTTGATTCCCTGAAATGCCTATAGAAGCCGGAAGAGCACAGCGAGTTTTGTAGTATTTTGGGGAGGGACTGTGGCACGAATAGTACCCGTCAGCTTGATTAACAGCTCATATCTCACGTCACTGCGCAACGTCCTTCGAGAATAGTCGAGAATTTCGTTATATCTGGGCGATCATAAGTGCGGAACAATGTGGGGATGATATTGTCTCACACCTGACATCACCGCGTAACAACCTTCGAAAAAGTTGGAAATCGTCTTCCCTCCTTGAGAGACGTCTCGACGATGAATTATGTCGCTCCTGAGCGGGGCCAGGAGCGGAATAATACGGGAAAGATTAGCGACGTGTAAGTACGGACAAATCACGCTGCCAGAAACAGATGCTGTAGAACAAAGATTTATACAATAGTGTGGTGGACATTCGGAGAACCGAGATAGGGAAATTTCGGGGCTTCGACCCGTGGCGAGACAAGTGTGTGAGTATATGGGGGAACCGACGAATGACGGCGGTGTTTGCAGGGAGAAGACACAAACGTGTGGGTTCGAGGCTAGTTTGCGATGAGAAAAAAAAGATTTTGGGAACCATCTGAACTGTTAAAATATAGGCACAGCCATTTGATGGGTCGAAGTTGAAATCTGAAACAATGTTACGTAGACAGTTATACAAGCAAAACTGTATTTTGCATTAATGTTTGGGGTTGTATTTGGTACTGTTCACGCGGAGGCTACAGCAGAACACTGCATCCCCACTATACGAAACCAATGGTACGTCAAACAGAACAATTTGAACAATATTTTGATAGTTCCCATAACAATTTCGATTGTAATAAATTACCTAACGGAATTTTATGGTTTTGCTACCCTCAGACCCGATTACAGAACTGTTCAGTACTAGTAAAGGAATATTCTGTTAGGATATTGCAATTATGATTGTTGTCGGAACCATTTAAGTATTGTTTAAGTTGTCCAGTTGGTGGTACTATGTGTTTTGTAGTTGGAACACCTGTGTTCTACTGTAGTAACGATATGTACAGTAACAAATACAATCACAGACAGAAATACAACAAACAGTTCTGTCTGCTTCACTATGATTGATTTTATGGTACCTACAACCCATGAAATGGTTGGCATATTGTGACAGTCTAGATTGTTTCTACAAAAATATTTTTTATGGGAAAATAACGGTGTCTTCGATTCGCTTAGGCAACGGAGAGATGGTGGCAGTAGTTCGGGAGGGACTGATTCAATTCATGCACTTCACAAACATGAGTCATTCCGTAGGAGGTGTGCAGCTACAAACGCCTTCGCGAGTGTGGCATTTCAGCGATAGCGTTCGTAACTGCACGTTTGTGAAGCAGTCGCACGGACAATCACTGGCATTAGCGTTGGACGGCCCGGGTGAATTTTGAGGTCATCCCAGGCTGTCCGCGCAGAGTTCGACTGCGTGCATCTGCCTCAGACTCGAAACCACGCACGTGTGTTCGTGCTAGCCTGCTGACATGATTCGTGGACAGTAGAAGTGTTTTGTCTGCAACTGTGATGCCGACCGAAGCATGGGGCTGCAGCTTTGAAGCCGACAGGAGCAGGCAGCATCACCTCCCCACCTCCACACACATCATCCCTCGTGCCTCTTCGCACACAGACAAGGGCTCCGCCTCGAAGTACAACAAAAGAGAGGCTCGTGTTTATTACGAGTCCGCCGTTTCCATCGCCGGCGTGTCTCTGAAGATGTGGGCTCCGCGAGACAGCTCTCGGGAGGGAGTGAGGCAGGCGAAACCCTTCTCTGCGGGGCCTAAATTAAATTTAGTAGCCGACTTCGTGTTTACAACATGTAAAGGTTCCAAGGGTTGAGGGGGTGCGGGGGGTTGAGACCGTGGGGGTGGTTGAAAACACCGCAACCACTCCGCACATTAATAAAGTGGAATTAATTACTGCCGAGGAGACTTGCAGCACGAGCGGGCGGGGGGAGAATTTCTACACACAAACTCACGCACACGTGAAAACACGAAGGAGTAATTCACCCTTACTCCCGCGTACCGGAAGGTTTATCCACGGCTCTTTCGTGGGGTAGAAAGGAACCGTATTATTCTTGACGTGGTACTTATTTTGTTTTGTAAAAGTCCAGTTATTATTCTCCTATCTTCAAGACGCAGATCTGGCAGAGACGATACATTTATAATTAACGTTTTGCACGACAAATAACATACAATTTAATATCCCTACTGGTATTAAAATTTTCGGTAATGTGCTTTATTTATCGACGACTTGTTACTGTATTAGTTTTCAGTAAATAACATTAAGACAAAATGTGATATTTTATGTAATTTGTATTTATAATATTTGGAATTTGAGTGAAACCACTTTTTTAATTAGAGTTTATACTTTTGGCGAAGCTATGAAATTTAATGCTGACATGTTGCTGAAATAACAAGCCACATAAAATATATAACAAAAATATTTTTATCAATTATCGAATTTTTAATTCAGCTTTAAGAGCAATAAACCCTTAAAGTACAAATGCACAAGAGAAGTTGGGCTAACATGGACACTGATTTTATTTAATAAAAGGGACTGTTATTGTTAAGTTACCACTAACTTATAGTTCTCTATTATCCAGGACTCTAAACTAGAATACCTACGTCCACGAGTAGCTCATAAATTACATACATTTAAGTGTTAACTTTTCATCAGTATTAGTTGTAGTCTCTATGAGTAACTCTTTCATTCGTATGGTGGAATGTCCTGCTACAAATTCAGCGAGTAGCTAAAACATTTACCACAGTTAACGTGTCTAAATAAATTTCAATATTCTTTTGGGTGCCTAAGTATTTCAACAATTATAATAAAAGTTATTTTGTTTACGACAAGCAATTAAGTGATAATGCTTCTCTAACCTCGTTGTTGATATTACTTAGTAATAATTGTAACCACTTCAAGTGCAATATTAAAAATAATTCCTATAACGTTCAAAACCGTTATGTGTAATATTTTGTTTTGCAGTTGGGATATATTTTACAATTTAGCTATTTGTGGTACGCGTAAAGAAGTTTTTCTCAGTCGTTGCAAATCATTTAAATATACAATTTAAAAACTTATATATTTTAAGTAATTTATTTAAAAGGATGCCATTAAGTATTCTTTACATTCTTATATTGTTCTTAAACGGTAGTCATTAAAACGACTTTAATACTGCCTGCCGTTAGCCGAAAAATACACGATACCTGCTACCATACTAGCTGCTATACAGGATTCTGTAAGGTCTGCTGCACGAACCGATCATGCGAGAATGCGAGCAGGCATGGAAGTTTCCTGCCTTGGAAAATGATACAGGTCCTGTTACAACACGTAGTGATAAGTCCGACTATGCAATGGGATAGATGCTATGATGGCTGCGGTACTAGCTGGTCTGATAGGTGCTATAGCAGAGCTTACACAAGCTTGTGCGGAATCTAATACCATGAAATACGTTCAGAGAAAACCTTAGATCAGCGGGCGCATGAATTTATAACTGGCATCGAAATCCAGCGATTTGTTGGTTTTTCGAGTAAAATAAAGCAATAAACATGTTCGTTCTTGTAATTATTAGCGAAATGAAACACTGCGTATCGCGATTTAATGGCGACTGAACGACCATACCTTTATTACTAATAACATAGAGAAAACAATACGATGGCATAGAGATAGCACTAGGTGGCGCTAGTTGTTACAGTTTTGATACAAATCATAACACCCCCACTCATAAAAATATTACACACTTTCAATTACCAAAAGTTTTATAAACCTATAATGTTTTACTGAATTTAAACTCTTGGTTAGCATATCCGCTGGCATATCAGCTGTTGGCAAATATTTAATATGCACAATTTTATCCGATATCATGTNTTTGATACAAATCATAACACCCCCACTTATCAAAATATTACACACTTTCAATTCCCAAAAGTTTTATAAATCTATAATGTTTTACTGAATTTAAACTCTTGGTTAGCATATCCGCTGGCATATCAGCTGTTGGCAAATATTTAATATGCACAATTTTATCCGATATCATGTTTCTGCAAAAGTGGTATCTCACATCAATGTGCTTGGTTTTATTGTGAAAAATAGGATTTGCCGACAACTTCTGTGCACTCTGATTATCATTACAAAATGTGATTGTATACATTTTCTCTGTAATCTCGTATTACAAGTTTCTAAGATATATTGCCTCTTTACAAGCTTCTGAAATTGCTATATATTCAGCTTCTGTGCTAGATAATGCTATTGACTTCTGTTTTTTACATTCCCAAGAGATGACACAACCTGATAACATAAAACAATAACCTGTATATGACTTTCTGTCCATAGTATCATTAGCCCAGTCGGCATCAACAAAACCTTTAACATCACAATCTTTATTCTTACTATATTTTAAACCAAAAGTTCTTGCATGTTTTAAATATTTAGGTATCAGTTTTACATATGACCAATGCTCTTCACCATGACAATTATTGAACCGACTCAAAAATCCTACTGCATAAGCAATATCCGGTCTTGTAAGGACTGCCAGATACATCAAACTACCTATAGGTCGTTGATATGGATTCTGGTTTTGAGCATTTTCACATTTAGTAACATTCAATTTAGCTTCCATAGGAGTCTGAACAGTTTTACAATCAACCATATCAAACTTGTGCAAAAGTTGATCGATATAATTTTCTTGGCTTAAAGTAATTACATTATTACTCTTATCAATTTTAACATCCATACCTAGACAACGCTTTACTTGTCCCGAATCTTTTATTTTAAACTGACAATTCAATATTTCTTTTAACTGTAACATTTCTTTTTTATCGTTCGTAAAAACAAAGAAATCATCGACATAAAGAGTGACCATTGTCTTACAACCATTTATAACTTTGTTATACAAGCATGGTTCCAGTTTAGATTTCTTATAACCATTTAGAATCAAACAATTGTCAACTTTCTCATGCCATGCTCTGGAGGATTGTTTGAGGCCATATATAGCCTTTTTCAACTTAAGGACTTTGTTTTTATCATTCTCTGAGCAAACAAAACCGTCTGGTTTTTGCATATATATAGTCTCATTCAGTTCTCCATTCAGAAAGACTGTTTTCACATCTAAATGTATTATGTCATGATTTAACTGTACAGAAATTGCAAATAACAAACGCAATGTGGTATGCCTCACAACAGGGGAAACAGTTTCTTCATAGTCCACACCATATTTTTGACTATAGCCTTTGACTACTAATATATCACGGTTACGAATCTGGTTTTCACTGTCACACTTTTTCTTTAATACCCACTTGCACTTTACCACTGTTTTACCGTCTTCAGGTTCCACAAGCTCCCAAGCATTGTTATCCTCAAAACACTGCAGCTCCTCTTGTATAGCTTGCGACCAACACTCCTTATCTGGACCCTGTAGTGCATCTTCCACCGACAACTCATCAATATGTAATCTGTCACTTTCTGTACACATATTTGAGAAACCATATCTATCTGGTTTTTGTCTTTGTCTAGTAGGCAACGCGCGTGATTGTATCGTTTCATCAACTTCAGTTCAAATGTCCGAGTCTGCAGTATCACCCTGCACATAGGTTTCATCATTATTAAATCCTGAAGTACTAGTATACGAGTCATCAGATTGATTGTTGTCCCCCACTGAATCTGCATTTACTTCGCCAATATCGGTATCAACATTCTCCTTCTCTTTAACTACAGTCAGCTTCTCTGTATTCAAATTGTTTTCCATATTAATCACGTCTCTGCTGGTTGACACTATCTGAGATTTAGGGTTGTAAACTGTGTACCCCTTTACTTCCTCTGAATAACCTACTAAGATGCACTTCTCAGACTTCTTGTCCCACTTCGCACGTTTAACTTTGGGGACATACACCATGACAGTACTACCAAATATCTTCAAATAACTAATATTAGACTTGCTGTTAGTCCATAACTCGTACGGAGTTTTATTATTTAATCCAGCTGCTACCGTTCTATTTTGCAAATAAACAGCAGTATTACTTGCTTCTGCCCAAAATGTCTTCGGTAGATCAGCCTTAAACAAAAGGCATCTCGCTTTTTCTATTAAAGTTATATTCATGTGTTCGCATAAACCATTTTGTTCGGGTGTGTAAGGATTTATTTATTGATGTATTATTCCCATTTTTTTCAGGTAATCATCTAAGTATTTATTACAGAATTCACGTCTGTTATCACTCCGTAAAATCTTTATCTTTTTTCCCAGAAAATTTTCAACTTTAGCTTTGTATTGTTTAAAGCATTGAAAAGTTTCACTGTTATTTAAAAAAAAATAAATATGTGTCATTCAGCTGTAATCATCGACAAAAATAAGAAAATACCTTGACCCTCCTAGAGAAGCATTCTCCATAGGTGCGCAAAGATCTGTATGTACTGTATTCAATAATTCAGTGCTTCTGTCACCCTCATGAGAGAACAGCAAGCGACTTTGCTTCCCCTCACAACATGTGACACAAGACATCTTGCTTATATCTGTATTCTTATCCAATTGCAATCCTTCCACAGCATCNTATCTGTATTATTATCCAATTGTAATCCTTCCACAGCATCCTGCATCTTGTTAAGATAGTTGCTACTAATATGTCCCAGTCTCCTATGCCAGGTTTCACCGGATTCCATCACAGTAGCTGACAAACACATGGGCATGTTTAGGTTGTATACTCAATTTACTAATGAGGCTGTAGCAACTTTTTCACCTTTTCTATTATAAATTATACAACTGTCACTCGTGAAGGACACTCCATTGCCATTGCAGATTAATTGACTCACAGATAAGAGATTTGTTGTGATACTTGGAACACACAACACATCTTTGATTGTCACATCAAACTTGCTATCTTCTGTTAAAGTTTTAATCTGCACATCACCGGAACACTCAACAGGCACCTTACTATTGTTAGCTACAATTATTTCTTTAGTGCTCTGTTCGTATGAAGCATTTGTAATCAAATGTTTATTCGTTGTTAGGTGCACACTTGCCCCCGAGTCGGCATACCAATCGTTTTTACTAAAACTGCCATTAAAAATACAGCACTGAAGGCATTTGTTTGCTTTTGTTCACTGTGCGTATTATATTTATCTTTATTGGGACATTTATTTTGGAAATGGCCAGTCTGTTTACATCTAAAACATTTGATGGTTGATGACTTTGACGTTTGTGAGCCATCTTGTTTATGGTCTTTAACCACAGACTTTTCTTTTTTCTTATGTTGGTATTTACGAAAACTAGCAAATGCACCACTAGTTTCATTCGTTTCAGTTTCCTCCATGTCCAATAATTTCGTTTTAATGGCGTCCGTTGTTATGCAAATTCCAGAATGTTCTATGGCCATAATCATTGGCGAAAACTTTTCAGGCAATCCCGCCAACAATAATGACCCGATCCATTCGTCATTTATGTTAAAACCAGTTCCAGCTAATTTTTGTCCATTTTCAACTATTTGAGTCACATAGGCGGTCATTGAGATACAATTTTCAAGCCGAATAGAAATTAAATTTCTCAACAGACTTATTCTTCTGGTAAACCCCGAATCGTCGAATAACTGCTTTAGTTTCGTCCATAGCTCCTTTGTAGAAGTAACGTTTTTTATATGAACAGAAATCGAAGGATCAATGGTCAAGATCAATTTTGCTCTGGTTTTAGCATCATCCGTGGCTCCTATTGCTGGATGATTCGGCTCCTGCTTGATGCATCCTAGCATGCCCTCCAAGACCAGGAAGTTCTCTGCCGCAAAACACCATTCCCTATAATTCTCGCGTCCTTTCAACTTAGGGACGCTTATCACTTAGTTCGAAGCCATTACGCGGTCACACACACACGATACGCACAATTAATAGTCTCTTTCAGCGAATATAATCATACTCAGTACTTATCATACCATACAAACTATCGCGAGATTATTATTCAATTGTTTACTGGGCCCATAACCTTTAATGATTAGCGAAATGAAACACTGCGTATCGCGATTCAATGGCGACTGAACGACCAGAGCTTTATTACTAATAACATAGAGAAAACAATACGATGGCATAGAGATAACAATAGGTGGCGCTAGTTGTTACAGTTTTGATACAAATCATAACAGTTCTTTTGCCACGCCGAAAAGCAGCTTACTTATTTATTACAGACATGTGCTTGTGATATGTTTCAGGTAAACTTCTAGAATTTAAGCCAATGTAAGTAATACTGTGATAGACCATGTAAATGTAAGGAATTGAACGTGATTAGTTACCTGTTTTGAAAATGGCGGCCATACAAATGTTTGAGGTTTATTTTATTTCTGCCATACCACTTAACCAATTTCGACGAAATTTTGTAGAGATGGAATCTATTACAAGTTTTATATGTACCAACACATAACCACTTTTATCGGCCATTTTGGAAGATAGCGCTATACGAATAAATAAATGTATTATGTAATAAGTCGGTGTATAAGTAACTGATTCCTGCCAAATTTTCCAAACAGTTAGTACTGATGCAAATGAAGTTAAGTGGCATGTTTTAAGCATGTCAGACACTTATTTTCAAACTGGTGACCATATAGCCATTTGATCTTAGAATCCTATATCGTCGAAACCAGGTAATCAGTTCCAACATAACTTCGTATGCTAGTAGTATACATTACAACTATCAACTGTATATACATGGAGAATCTTTTGTTCGCCATTTTGTAAGATAACGCTATGCGAGTAAATACAGTTTTTTTGTCATATCTCGGGAAACGATTGACAGATTCCTTCCAAATTTGCAAACATGTAGTACTGCGGCACCTGGTGTAAACTGGTATGTTTTATGTAGGTCAGGCACTTATTTTCAAAATAGTGGCTACATACATATTTTAGATTAGTGTATTTTATGAACGATACAAATTTCAATTTAATTTTGTATGCTGGGAGTACCTATTACAACCATCAAATATGTATATGCAGATCCTCATTTTTCTCCAATTTTGTAAACTAGCCCCACTAATAAAAATTATGATTTAATCTCGTATCTCGGGAAACAGTCAACCCATTCTTACAAAATTTGGTCAAGATAGTGTACTGTGGTATGCCATAATAATAATATGCTTTTTTTAAAGTAGGACACACTTATTTTCAGAACGGTGGCAATAATATAATTTTAATTTTGTGGGCGATTTATACGAAACTATAGAATCTATTTAACATAACTTTGTATATCGTCAGTATACAATTATCTAAATTGCTACTACTTTACTTTTTTGTCTATTTATTAGGATCGCTACATGAAAATTATGGAGTTTTCTTGCCATGTATCTAGGACCAATCAACTGATTCCCACCAAATATTACACTGGAACATTTATAATAAATTTGTACCAAACTGTGCACACCATAATTGCTACAGAAGGCCTTGTGAATTTCCATAGTTTAAATGGGTCAGACGATGTTCAATATTAACCACTTCATAAATCATTTAGGTAAGTTTGACATAAATATTAACAATTTAACTAAATTCAACAAAAATTTGTTTGTATGCAGTATACATTAGAAGCATCGTATTAAGAGCTTTTTTTCTGGCAATTTTCTACGATAACATCAAATAAGAAAATTAAGTCATTCTTGTAATTTCTCAGCGACCAAATAACCGATTTCCGTCCAATTATTCACACAAGTAGCGATATGGTAGGCCATCTAAACTTACATATTTTAAGTGGCATAGTCACTTATTTCCAAAATAAAGGCCCTGTAAACATTTAAAGTTAGTAAACCTATCATTCGTAACATTAGACTGTTTAGAACTGAATTTGATGCTCCGCATCCGACCTCCGTAATGCAATGGATTGCACGCTAGCTTATAGTACGAGAGGTTCTGGGTTTAAGTCCCGGGAAAATTATGTGTGTATTTGTAATTGTCTTCGTAGTGGTGCATAAGTTTCTGGTTTCATTTCTAAAGTTATTTCTTTCAAAGAGAAGTCAAATCCTTCCTACCAAATTCAGCTTTTTAGAGATTAATAAAAAATTAATTGNTCTTTATTGGGACATTTATTTTGGAAATGGCCAGTCTGTTTACATCTAAAACATTTGATGGTTGATGACTTTAACGTTTGTGAGCCATCTTGTTTATGGCCTTTAACCAAAGACTTTTCTTTTTTCTTATGTTGGTATTTACGAAAACTAGCAAATGCACCACTAGTTTCATTCGTTTCAGTTTCCTCCATGTCCAATAATTTCGTTTTAATGGCGTCCGTTGTTACGCAAATTCCAGAATGTTCTATGGCCATAATCATTGGCGAAAACTTTTCAGGCAATCCCGCCAACAATAATGACCCGATCCATTCGTCATTTATGTTAAAACCAGTTCCAGCTAATTTTTGTCCATTTTCAACTATTTGAGTCACATAGGCAGTCATTGAGATACAATTTTCAAGCCGAATAGAAATTAAATTTCTCAACAGACTTATTCTTCTGGTAAACCCCGAATCGTCGAATAACTGCTTTAGTTTCGTCCATAGCTACTTTGTAGAAGTAACATTTTTTATATGAACATAAATCGAGGGATCAACGGTCAAGATCAATTTTGCTCTGGTTTTAGCATCATCCGTGGCTCCTATTGCTGGATGATTCGGCTCCTGCTTGATGCATCCTAGCATGCCCTCCAAGACCAGGAAGTTCTCTGCCGCAAAACACCATTCCTTATAATTCTCGCGTCCTTTCAACTTAGGGACGCTTAACACTTAGTTCGAAACCATTACGCGGTCACACACACACGATACGCACAATTAATAGTCTCCTTCAGCGAATACAATTATACTCAGTACTTATCATACCATACAAACTATCGCGAGATTATTATTCAATTGTTTACTGCGCCCATAACCTTTAATGATTAGCGAAATGAAACACATCGCGATTCAATGGCGACTGAACGACCAGAGCTTTATTACGAATAACATAGAGAAAACAATACGATGGCATAGAGATAACAATAGGTGGCGCTAGTTGTTACAGTTTTGATACAAATCATAACAGTTCTTTTGCCACGCCGAAAAGCAGCTTACTTATTTATTACTGACATGTGCTTGTGATATGTTTGTGGTAAACTTCTAGAATTTAAACCAATGTAAGTAATACTGCGATAGACTATGTAAATTTAAGGAATTGATTGTGATTAATTACCTGTTTTTAAAATGGCGGCCATACAAATGTTTGAGGTTTATTTTATTTCTGCCATACCACTTAACCAATTTCGACGAAATTTTGTACAGAGGGAATCTATTACAAGTTTTATATGTACCAACACATAACCACTTTTATCGGCCATTTTGGAAGATAGCGCTATACGAATAAATAAATGTATTATGTAATAAGTCGGTGTATAAGTAACTGATTCCTGCCAAATTTTCCAAACAGTTAGTACTGATGCAAATGAAGTTAAGTGGCATGTTTTAAGCATGTCAGACACTTATTTTCAAACTGGTGACCATATAGCCATTTGATCTTAGAATCCTATATCGTCGAAACCAGGTAATCAGTTCCAACATAACTTCGTATGCTAGTAGTATACATTACAACTATCAACTGTATATACATGGAGAATCTTTTGTTCGCAATTTTGTAAGATAACGCTATGCGAGTAAATACAGTTTTTTTTGTCATATCTCGGGAAACTATTGACAGATTCCTTCCAAATTTGCAAACATGTAATACTGCGGCACCTGGTGTAAACTGGTATGTTTTATGTAGGTCAGGCACTTATTTTCAAAATAGGGGCTACATACATATTTTAGATTAGTGTATTTTATGAACGATACAAATTTCAATTTAATTTTGTATGCTGGCAGTACCTATTACAATCATCAAATATGTCTATGCAGATCCTCATTTTTCTGCAATTTTGTAAGATAGCCCCACAAATAAAAATTATGATTTCATCTCGTATCTCGGAAAACAATCAACCCATTCTTACAAAATTTTGTCAAGATAGTGTACTGTGGTATGCCATAATAATAATATGATTTTTAAAGTAGGACACACTTATTTTCAGAACGGTGGCAATAATATAATTTTAGTTTTGTGGACGATTTATACGAAACTATAGAATCTATTTAACATAACTTTGTATATCGTCAGTATACAATTATCAAAATTGCTACTACTTTACTTTTTTGTCTATTTATTAGGATTGCTATATGAAAATTATGGAGTTTTCTTGCCATGTATCTAGGACCAATCAACTGATTCCCACCAAATATTACACTGGAACATTTATAATAAATTTGTACCAAACTGTGCACACCATAATTGCTACAGAAGGCCTTGTGAATTTCCATAGTTTAAATGGGTCAGACGATGTTCATTATTAACCACTTCATAAATCATTTAGGTAAGTTTGACATATATATTAACAATTTAACTAAATTCAACAAAAATTTGTTTGTATGCAGTATACATTAGAAGCATCGTATTAAGAGCTTTTTTTCTGGCAATTTTGTACGATAACATCAAATAAGAAAATTAAGTCATTCTTGTAATTTCTCAGCTACCAAATAACCGATTTCCGTCCAATTATTCACACAAGTAGCGATATGGTAGGCCATCTAAACTTACATATTTTAAGTGGCATAGTCACTTATTTCCAAAATAAAGGCCCTGTAAACATTTAAAGTTAGTAAACCTATCATTCGTAACATTAGACTGTTTAGAACTGAATTTGATGCTCCGAATCCGACCTCCGTAATGCAATGGATTGCACGCTAGCTTATAGTACGAGAGGTTCTGGGTTTAAGTCCCGGGTAAATTATGTGTGTATTTGTAATTGTCTTCGTAGTGGTGCATAAGTTTCTGGTTTCATTTCTTAAGTTATTTCTTTCAAAGAGAAGTCAAATCCTTCCTACCAAATTCAGCTTTTTAGAGATTAATAAAAAATTAATTGCACTCATATTGAGGAGATTAGGCGCATTAGTTATATCAGTAACTTCTTTGTTATTGTTCACGTAGCTCANGCACTCATATTGAGGAGATTAGGCACATTAGTTATATCAGTAACTTCTTTGTTATTGTTCACGTAGCTCAACATTAAAAGTGACCTCTTTGGAACAATGCGCAACTAGCGGTGGAAACTTTCCCTATGCCAAACTCTCCCATAAGAAAACTCGTGTAGTTCCTAACCTAAGTAGAATAAACCTGGGTAATGGTGACGAATGTCAGTGGTACCAAAATCGAAACTAGTATGATGAAATATACTAGTTGTGAGCGGACATGGCAGGAAAAAGCGCCTTAAGGCGTATCAAGCCCCGCCATATTGGATTTTCACTTTTTTTTTCCATAATTTACACTTACGGATGTTTAACAAAACTTTTCGCACGTGATGTCATAAATAATTGTTTCTAAAGCTTTATCAAACTATTACAACTCCACAGTGTTTATTAATTTTAGAGTAGTGACTGTCAGCAAGGAAGAATTATTTTTTTATTGCGGCAGTTACATAAATTATACTGGCAACAATAGTCTACCAATACATGTTTTAGAACATGTGCAAATCAATGCCCTATGCCTTGTCGATGCTCGAAATAAAATATAAAAATCTGTAATACAAGTAACCGGGAGGGGGGAGGAATTTCACAAATCCAAGATTGGGGGGGGGGGCTGATCCCCCTTAACTCACCCAGGGTTAATCTCGCGCGCCGCAAGTCCTCCTATTTTCGGCGGAGGACTCTGCTTTCAGGCGCAGGAGGCGTCGGACCAGTTTCCATTTCACGGTCAGTCTCCCATCTCTCTCCGGTAAGAGCAGAGCAGCTCTTCAGGCGGGCGGGCCGTGTGCGAAACGGTCGTGATCTAGCCCACCCTCAATCCTCAATGAAGTCTTGAAAGGCATCTCTAGTTGTCATGTTGGTCTCATTGCAAACAGCTGCGTCAAGTCCAATTTAAAAAAAACTGGCATTTTTTTTCAGGACAGAAATGAAAGACGATATTTTGTTTTCCATTCGTAAATTTGGTTACTGAAACATAAACGAGGTCGTTCGAAAATGTCAAAAATAGCAAAAATTGGTGTAAGTAGCCTTCTTCTTATAAGATTTATTATTTTTGTAAGGCAGTGTTTTAAACTATAGCGACAGTTTCTGAACTTATTGCTTTATTAAAATCCAAAAGTCACCGCTTGAAATTCTAAGGAAACAGAACACACGCGAATCTTCTTTACGCTGTTTTCCATCTCCATCGCAATGCTTCCTTATGGCAGGATGTGACCTTGAGATGTTTAATATTGTTTAGTAGAGATTCCCCGTAAGGGTGGTAATCAGAAAAAAATTGATTATTTTATTTTTGTACCAAAAACTGTTATACATGCAGACATTACTTACAAGTACTCTTTTCTGGTATGAATAGATGTTTGATCGCTATTGCAGGGAGCGAGATTGTGTGACAACATGCAGAATAGCGTTTTTTTTTTGCGCTGTTCAGCTTCAGTTCTGACTTGCTAAAGCAAAATTGGATTCTTCAGCACCACCTGATTCCATTGCCAAATGGACCACGATTCGAACAAGTTTTGCTCAACTGATCAGCCGTCTCTCTTCAAAGCTGGATTGTATGTATTTGCTTACATATTGAAGAAAGGCTACGCTTTTGTTGTGTACCTTCGAGTCGCATCTAACTCTGGTTTGATCACCACTAATTTAATATTGGCTAAATCTAAGGTAGCTCTATTGAGGCGAGTTACTCTTCTCAGGTTGGAGTTATGTGCAGTACAGTATTGATTTCTAGCTGAGTATTTTGCTGCTGATCTTACTTTGGTCTTACGATTAAACTGCATATAATGGTTTGATTCACCGGATCCCCTCTCCTGGATAGAGACGTACCCTCAAGTTTGGAAAAAAATTTCTTGAGCGTTGGGTGACTCAGGTACATGAATACATCTCGGTGGACTAGTGATATCATGTGGCGAGTGAAGACAGTCCTGCTGACTGTGCATCCCGAGGACTCACACCTGGACAGCTATTAGGCCATCCAAATTGGTGTTCAGGACCATCGTGGATGCTTTAACTGAAGAGCGAATGATCCGAGAGCAATCATGTCATTAATAGGCCCACTGTTAATGATGAACATTCAACTCTTTTTCTCAGCAATAATGGACATGTCGTGCCTCTTGGAATTGCTTAAACGATTTTCTACATTTGAAAAAAAAAAGTTCATAGAACTGCTGCCGTTGTTGTTCGAGTTAGTTAAAATCTACATTAGCTTACGACCCAGTCTCAACTGATTAAATGCGGGTTGAATTACTGCTCCTTTTCAAGGCCACACAGAGCCAGGGGTTTTGAGGTGAAACACAAATTGCAAACTTCATCATTTAGACTTGTCATTTCATGAGAAACATCAGATTCTCCTACCAAAGTGCAGTCGCCTTGGTGAACTTATTGATCAGATCTATGTCGGTTCCCTTCGTTCAGGGCCCAGTATAATTCAGTCGTTGTTGCAGCACGAATTTTGGTCATTGGGAGCCCAAAATGGTATTAGAGGCCGCCTTCGTATGTGTATTCGTGGTTTTCGTTATCGTCCGACAAGTTACAACTCTGCAATGGCAAGCCTTCTAAGTCTGTAGAGTGTCCGAAACCAAGCCCTTCGTCAATTCCGGCATTGATTGTGCTGGGACAATCCTAATTACTTCAGTTCGAAAAAGAAGCCTTCTCATATTTCAGGCATACATTTTTGTTTTTGTATGCCTTGCCACAGAGGAATGCATTTAGAGCTCTCTTCTTACTCATTACCTGAAATCTTTCTTGCTGTATAAATATGTTTCATCGTACTCGTGGATGGTGTACTTATCTGCAAAGTGACTGTGGCACAATCTATATAAAGACTGATTGTCACATGTCAACGCTACAAGTATTCTTGGCTGACACCAACAATTTTTTTCTGACAAGCTAACTGAAGACAACATTAATTAGTATTTTAATATGCATCAGTTCAGCAATTTTGAGGACTCTAAGAGGCAGGCGTCTAATCTGATTAGTTTTTCAGAGATAATAACCTTCCATCCCTCTGTTGGCTGTTGGGGCGCATCACATAGATACCTCCTGGATCAGATGGTATTGTGCGTATTGCTCAGGTCTTCGCCCAACAGGGAATCCTGACTTTCCTGCAGTCAGGTTGTGGCCCACCACCAGTAAATTAGTTTGAAGTATGCTCACTTCAAGGTGTGCGGAATGTTTAGACTTGTGTAATCTGTGAGGTGTGGTTGTGTGAGTGTTCATCGTAGAAAACCTTTGAAATTTTTTCTTCCCGCCAGCTCTTGTGGAAGCCATCTTGTCCGCCATGTTGACTAAACAGACAAATGAACAAGTAATATTAGTCGTGTGCAAATGGCGCCATTCTAACACCGCCGTAACGAACAATCAATTATATACAGTGCATTTTCGTCATCATCCCATGCCCAGACAACGCAGTCGGTTGAAATTTTCAGCAATGCATCCACAACAAAATTAAAAATTTCTAGAAAANTTTGTTTTCCATTCGTAAATTTGGTTACTGAAACATAAACGAGGTCGTTCGAAAATGTCAAAAATAGCAAAAATTCGTGTAAGTAGCCTTCTTCTTATAAGATTTATTATTTATGTAAGGCAGTGTTTTAAACTGTAGCGACAGTTTCTGAACTTATTGCTTTATTAAAATCCAAAAGTCACTGCTCGAAATTTTAAGGAAACAGAACACACGCGAATCTTCTTTAAGCTGTTTTCCATCTCCATCGCAATGCTTCCTTATGACAGGATGTGACCTTGAGATGTTTAATATTGTTTAGTAGAGATTCCCCTTAAGGGTGGTAAATCAGAAAAAAATTGATTATTTTATTTTTGTACTAAAAACTGTTATACATGCAGACATTACTTACAATTACTCTTTTCTGGTATGAATAGATGTTTGATCGCTATTGCAGGGAGCGATATGGTGTGACAACATGCAGAATAGCCTTTGTTTTGCGCTGTTCAGCATCAGTTCTGACTTGCTAAAGCAAAATTGGATTCTTCAGCACCACCTGATTCCATTGCCAAATGGACCACGATTCGAACAAGTTTTGCTCAACTGATCAGCCGTCTCTCTTCAAAGCTGGATCGCTCTCAACCTTTCGGGTTCCACTTTTGGATTGTATGTATTTGCTTACATATTGGAGAAAGGTTACGAATTTTTTGTGTAACTTCGAGTTGCATCTAACTCTGGTTTGATCACCACTAATTTAATATTGTCTAAATCTAAGGTAGCTCTATTGAGGCGAGGTACTCTTCTCAGGTTGGAGTTATGTGCAGTACAGTATTGATTTCTAGCTGAGTATTTTGCTGCTGATCTTACTTTGGTCTTACGATTAAACTGCATATAATGGTTTGATTCATTGGATCCCCTCTCCTGGATAGACGTACCCTCAAGTTTGAAAAATAATTCTTGAGCGTTGGGTGACTCAGGTACATGAATACATCTCGGTGGACTGGTGATATCATGTGGCGAGAGAAGACAGTCCTGCTGACTGTGCATCCCGAGGACTCACACCTGGGCAGCTATTAGGTCATCCACATTGGTGTTCTGGACCATCGTGGATGCTTTAACTGAAGAGCGAATGATCCGAGAGCTATCATGTCATTAATAGGCCCACTGTTAATGATGAACATTCAAATCTTTTTCTGTCAGCAATAATGGACAAGTCGTACCTCTTAGAATTGCTTAAACGATTTTCCACATTTGAAAAAAAAAAATTTCAAAGAACTGCTGCCGTTGTTGTTTGAGTTAGTTAAAATCTACATAAGCTAACGACCCAATCTCAGCTGATTAAATGCAGATTGAATTACTGCTCCTTTTCAAGGCAACACAGAGCCAGGGGTTTTGAGGTGAAACGCAAATTGCAAACTTCATCATTTAGACTCGTCATTTCATGAGAAACATCAGATTCTCCTCCCAAAGTGCAGTCGCCCTGGTGAACTTATTGATCAGATCTACGTCGGTTCCCTTCGTTCAGGGCCCAGTATAATTCAGTCGTTGCTGCAGCACGAATTTTGGTCATTGGGAGCCCAAAATGGTATTAGAGGCCGCCTTTGTATGTGTATTCGTGGCTTTCGTTATCGTCCGACAAGTTACAACTCTGCAATGGCAAGCCTTCTAAGTCTATAGAGTGTCCCAAACCAAGCCCTTCGTCAATTCTGGCATTGATTGTGCTGGGACAATCCTAATTACTTTAGTGCGAAAAAGAAGCCCGCTCATATTTCAGGCATACATTTTTGTTTTTGCATGCCTTGCCACAGAGGAATGCATTTAGAGCTCTCTTCTTATTCATTACCTGAAATCTTTCTTGCTGTATCAATATGTTTCATCGTACTCGTGGACGGTGTACTTATCTGCAAAGTGACTGTGGCACAATATATATAAAGGCTGATTGTCACATGTCAATGCTACAAGCATTCTTGGCTGACACCAACAATTTTTTTCTGACAAGCTAACTGAAGACAACATTAATTAGTATTTTAATTTGCATCAGTTCAGCAATTTTGAGGACTCTAAGAGGCAGGCGTCTATTCTGATTAGTTTTTCAGAGATAATAACCTTCCATCCCTCTATTGGCTGTTGGGGCGCATCACATAGATACCTCCTGGATCAGATGGTATTGTGCGTATTGCTCAGGTCTTCGCCCAACAGGGAATCCTGACTTTCCTGCAGTCAGGTTGTGGCCCACCACCAGGAAATTAGTTTGAAGTATGCTCACTTCAAGGTGTGCGGAATGTTTAGACTTGTGTATTCTGTGAGGTGTGGTTGTGTAAGTGTGCATTGTAGAAAACCTTTGAAATTTTTTCTTCCCGCCAGCTTTTGTGGAAGCCATCTTGTCCGCCATGTTGACTAAACAGACAAATGAACAAGTAATATTAGTCGTGTGCAGATGGCGCCATTCTAACACCGCCGTAACGAACAATAAATTATATACAGTGCATTTTCGTCATAATCCCATGCCCAGACAACGCAGTCGGTTGAAATTTTCAGCAATGCATCCACAACAAAATTAAAAATTTCTAGAAAANATCCCATGCCCAGACAACGCAGTCGGTTGAAATTTTCAGCAATGCATCCACAACAAAATTAAAAATTTCTAGAAAACTCTATGTAATGAAATTTTTGTGGTTTCAGGGTATACGACCAGAGATGTGGCCCTCATCTTCTAATTAATACAAAACACGCATAATGCAAGAGATTTGAGATTTGAGTTAATTATTTTCTTCCATTGCTCAGTGTTACACTAGTCGCGTGTATGAAAAACATGAAGACATGAAGGTAGTCTATGTCATCGCTATCAACTTCCCTCGACAACAAAGCTTTACTGGATGTGCGTTTTCACGAGGATTTCCGTTTCCTTTCCTGCGATTATTCCATACAGTGTTGTTATTACAAGTACAAAATTACTAATCGCGTTTTCCCGGTGGGATGGTTCAAGCCCTGGAGGAAACATGTTGGAAACTGGTAGTGTGAAGGAACTCGGTGAAGAGCGATACATCCACTCGATGGCAAAGGGTCATCCAGGGTCAGGGTAACGACTTCCTTGGTCAGAACGCCATCCGATAAGTTCGATGGTGCGTGTAGGGCGTAAGACACTGATGGTTGGCGTTCGCTCCGGCCGTAAAGGCGTCCTCGCAGCAAGGGATCGTCGTCGCGGTGGAGAAAGGGGCATGTGTGATAAATCGGCGCCATTTTCCACACGACTATCTCTCTCCTCGATGGGGCGACCACCCCCTTTCGTCTACCCCCCAGGCCTTCGGCAGCTAGTCCTCCGTCGTCGGCCACAATGCAGCGGAGACATCGGGGAGGGAGAGGAATCCAGCCCCTAAACGCTACAATCTGTCTCCCATCGAGAGCTCCTCAATTTCCTGCGTGTCGGCGAGCTTCAGCGCACCTCCTCCCCTCCCCCTCGCTCCCTACGACCATTTTCCAACATCCAGCTCTCTGCCACAGGGCTCCGTCTCCAGGCAGAGCCAACCCTTCACGTTAGCCGTCCAAAAACCTCCAGAAAATCTGTCTGCAGAATTCGCTGCTCTTCGCGACGCAGTACGGGGAAACTGACAACGCCACATCTCGGAGAAAATCTCACCTAGGACTGCCACGTCTCCAGCATTTTACGGATTTTATATTATCTTACCAATATTCCCTCTAGTTTCCCGTCTCCCCTGTTTCATAAAAGTTTTCTTATTATTAGAAAACCTGTATTTAATTAATTATTTTTATTTATTTATTGAAAACTTTTATCTCTTAATCTTCTGTAAAACTATCATTCTCGAGTCAAAGTAGATATTTCCAGCTTGAAACTTCCCGTAAAAAATAATTATTTATTTTCAATTAAATGCTGCCAAATACTGATACAGTTTGCCAGCGATCCATGCTTCCTTTATGTTTGTATTGTGCAAGTTGTGCATTATATAACACTTTCAGTGTCAGCTGTGTGCACATTTCGTTTCTGTAACTATGTGCCGTACTGAAATTTTGTAATCAGTAATCAGAAACAAGTGGACTGATGTAAAGACTATGTTTTTTTTACGGCTAAATTACCAACTGTTCGAACTTTCAACTTGTTACAAAGAGAGGTTTTCAAATATAAAGAAGGTAATGTAAAATGCTTGAACGAATTTAAATCCAAATCCAAATATCAATAGTAATATCATTACATGAAGGTTGTTTCATTAAAAATATTTAAGTTCAGCTTATAATGTGGAATTGTCATTGGTTTGAACATATCTTGTAAAGGGGTTTTCAATACATACAAGTTTCTTAACGAATATTAAGCAACCAGTGTGTATTAAAAATAATTTAATTTTAGATTACTTTTACGTACAGTTTGTAAGCAAAGTAAGGCTGAGTTTGACCGAAAACATCGTGAGGCGATTCCTTATGCAAATTAAAGTGGGAAATATACAGGACGCTTTATACCAAAACTGAATATTGAGGGAAATACACTATTGATTGTGAAAATTGCAAAACCCAGAAAGTATGGCTCGAATGAATCCAAACTCGGAGGATGTGTAGAACACTGTACCAGAAGACCTACAAATACGTCCAGCAGCGCCCTCTCTTATGTGACCGGAAAGGTCCGTGTTACGCCAAACTTAGTCAGTCAATAGTTCTTAAATGAAGTGAAAGCAAGTGCCAGTATACCTCGTTGACGTCGAGGGATGCCATACCAGCATGTAAGTGAGTTCGAACGGGGCAGAATGAACGGTCTCTGGGAAACGGGTTCGTCAAACCTGACATTTCGGCTCGTACTGGGCATTCTGCTACGACAGTGGTGCGTGTGTGGCACCAGTGGAGGGAAGAGGGTAGTACGCAGCGACGAGCGGGTACTGGACCACGAAATGTGACCACAACACGTGATGACAGCCATCTTGTCCGCATGGCCGTAACGGACCGTACAGCCTCGTCCACTGCAACAGGCGTGGACCTGTCTACGTCGATGGTTCGACACCGTCTGCTGCGGACTGGACTGGTGCCATTGCCATTGCCATTGCGTCGGTTTCCGTTGTCCAGAAACCACAAATGCCTCAGACTGCAATGGGCACGTGAACGCCGTCGCTGGCGTAGTGACTGGCAAAATGTAGTGTTTTCGGACGAGTCTTGCTTCAACCTGTCCTGCTGTGATGGCCACATACGTGTTAGACGCTGCGGTGGTAACCACAATCTGGCAGCCTGCATTGTGGAGCGGTATAGTGGACAAACGCCAAGTGTAATAGTTGGGGCACCATTGGAAACAACATGCGATCTCTACTCATACGTATTGAGGGCAATCTGAACAACAACCTCTACATCAGAGATGTTTTAGAGCCCGAGGTACTGCCCCTCCTTCAAGCGACTCCAAATGCCATATTTTAACAGAACAATGCCCGGCCACATGTGGTGAGGAATGTGCACTCCTTCTTCAATAAAGGACAGGTACTACTGCTTCTCTGGCTTGGACGTTTGCCTGTCATGTCGTCCATCGAACATGTCTGGGATATGGTTGGTCAGCGACTTGTTCGTCACGGACCTCTAGCAACCACTTTTGATGCTTTGTGGACTCGCATACAAATCGCATGGAGGGAGATTCCCCAGGAATATATCCTGGTCCTGTTGGATTCCATGCCACGGTGTTTGGGGCTCTGGTTGCTGCACGTGGGGGCTTCAGACCGTACTGAATTCTCGACAGAGAGCATGTAAAATTATGTAATCTTAATCAATTGTGTATTGTCATGTACCTAATATGTGGAAGTAAGTTAATTTCAATCACATGTATTCTCTTTGGTGTTGCATTTTTCACAAACGTCAGTGCATAAGCCCTTAACAAATTTAAATTAAAAAAATATATATATTTTGTAAAATGTTGAAAATTAAGTGAAACTGAACTACGGCTATCCAGACATCGTTTGATGTTATCAGGATCTTCAACCTTTAAGCATAACAAATTGATACCAACTTCCACTCGTAACGAAAACAAACCGGGTTGGCCACCCTTTTTCCAGGCAACATATTTACGTCAGGAATTATGAACTTTTGATGCTGGTTTATTGAGCAGATCAAACTAACTAATAAACAAAAATAGCCTTCGTATTGCAACTGCCCAGAACCCAGCGTTTTCTTGCAAAACGCACACAAATCTTTCGTAGCATCGATACAGTGCCAAGCATTACGTCTATGAGTGCACGGTATGCTATGAATGCATTGCAAAGACAATGGCAGCGGATATTTTTAACGCTTACTGTAAACAACATGTATATTAATAAGCTCATAGTACTGCAGCTGCGTGTTTGATTCTGGTGACAGTGAGTATATTATTCCCTGCAGAAAGTTTTGGTTTTACCAACGCACCTTGTCAATAAATCTTACATTTTTAAAACATGTTAAGTACTTCAAATTCAGTTCTTTATTTCACGTTTCAGGAATTTACGCATTTTTAGACTTTTCCATTGAGTTTAAACCACTCCATTAGTTTTGTTTAAGTAATAAAAAACATACCCAGGGCAAAGAAGGAATAATACATTCTCATGATACCACGCATTTCATGAATATAATTTTGAAATCTTCTAACATAGTTTAAAACGGCTTTTTTTTTTCAGACTAACGTATCTAAAAACATACTAGTCGAATACGAACAAAAATAAAATTGGAGTCTGTATTGAACTATGCTACAGACTTTCAACCAGTAAAATGTAAGGGTCACTGCTGAAAGTCCCATACGTACACTTAAAACGACGAGAGAACTAATAGAAAAATTGTTGAGTAATTTAAACCTGGAGTTAGACGAAAATAAATAACTATTGTGAGTAGCTGTTTTGGGGACATAGCCATAGGTTTTACGTATATAGGTTTGCGAGAGCAGGTAGTATTTAATTAGGGTTATATAAATGAAATTAATTAACTAAATGCTTTTTTTATGGTTTAAATCAGCATATCTCGACGATATCTCTCGTTTAGCACCAAAATCAGCACGCTAGCTCACCAGAGTCGTGAGATAGGCGTACTCCCGGGAAATTGTCCTAACACGACCAAAATAGCTGCCAGTCACCGTGGGCCTCCACCCGTACATCGCACATTTCAGGGAAATCGCGATCGGATCAGACCACATTTGCTTCACACGTGTTAATAGTTGCGAATTTATTGTGTCGGAATGGATCACCTTGGGAACGTCACATCGCCGTTTCCGTTCTAGTGCTTTGTGTGTCGGTCTGATTTTAACAGCGTATTTCCGTCGAAACAACATTGATTAATATGAAATGTTAATGATACGTAAGAAAAAATTTTCAAGAAAGTTAAACCCTGCGGATGGAACCGGGGACGAGTTTCACTAGCTTTGTTGCGTTCATATGGTGAGAAGACCGGTAAGACACGACGAGACTGAATATTTAGCTCCGGTTTGAGAAAATGGTTCGAAATCCTCTGTTGTTACTAGTTCCTGCAGGTTTTTGCCTTCTTGGATAACCGTAGGACGTAAAACCTAAACAAAATATTTACAGGTAATCATACTGATTTGAATCACTTTTCATACGTGAATTTCACTTTAGTGCCAGACAAGAGGTGCGAAATATCTTAATATGCACATTTACGGTGTCACTATTTAAACATTTTCAACTAGATGATAGTATGTCTTAAGGATAATGGTTTATTTATATTTTATTACTTTTAAGAAACGTAAGTAAACCCACTGATTAAATTGAATTATTTAACATGGTAGGCAATGAATACTTTTACCATTGTCTTAAGTCTTTGGGCATAGCCAGGTGATGGAGCTCTTGATTGATTAAATAAACCAGGTAATAATAATGTCATAATTATACATTAACAATCCAAAAAATTTCAAACATCATATCTCGGTAATAATAACATTCGCTTGCTATTTACAGCTAATTTATATAATATTCCGTCGCCTAGCAAAAATTTACACAGTCAAATAGTTCAAAGTCAGTCTCTTTGTCCAACTTTTTAACAATTATTGAATTACTATTAGAAATTATATACTTGATATCTGACGGTTCCAGTAGCTATAATTAAGTATGTATTACTCGTCCATTCAGTTCTACCAGATATCACCAGTATTATTTGTCCTAAATGCGATGGGAGCGCACTGGGTGCTCCCATCCACAGTTAGCTTTCCAATCGTCGTGTGCCTCACCCTGCGGACCACTAGCGTCTGACGTCCTCATTCGCTGCTGATCCTCTTCTTTAACGTCCTTCGGTGGTCCTGTTTCCGTTTATCAATCGCAGCACTTCGCCAAATGGCTATCACAGACTGCCGACCCTCCGGCTGCGCGCGGTGGTGTATTGATAGGGCAGGCGCCTTCGCCTTGAACCTTCACACGTTGCGCCGAGGGAGGAGAGTGTCAGAAAGTTCGTGCAATAGCTCGCGTTCGCCAACCCCTCAAGCAGGGAAGAGGGGTGCGGTGATGACAAGTCAGGTCAGCTGTCAATCATTCCCCGTCCGCCAGGTAATGCAGAGGTGGTTCGGTCTGCATAGGGGGGAAGGGCGGTTCATGGTGGCCCACCCCTACTGCGTCAAGACAGCCCAATGCGTGCCTGGCGTGGGAGTCCGCGGGTTTCAATTTCTCCAAGTCTATGGACACAGCAAAGTTCTTCAAGGGATGGAAGTCTTAAATAAATAAAAGATTTAATAATATTTCCCTTATTTATTTGCAAACACTTCAAAGAAAATGCTTTCGACTTAATATCTCACAATAAACGGCTATGAGTTGCTGTTTACAATTGGCATTTACATACTCATCCATCACATCACATACATTAATGCAATAAAATAACTAAAATCAGTCTCGATAAACAGTGTATCAAATCCTATTTAATTATGTTATAAATTTAATATACATGTTTGACAGATTCGATAATTACAATAAAGTCCGTATCATAATAAAGCCCCGCCATAATTCAGTTCAGATTCCTTCAGTCGGGTAAGTTATAGAACGCTCTGAGCGTCCCCATGCAGAGTAGCACTGTACTCTTCGGTTACCGCGTCCTCTCGTCCGTCCAACCACACACACTCGTCCGCCGTCGTCTCGCATCCTCTACCGTCGTCAGTCCTCTCCGCTGATGTCACTCGCTGTGCCAGACTTTCCTGATTACCGCACTTCAACCAGATGACTACCACAATAACTCCCTACCTTCCAGCTGCGGTGGTATTTATAGTGTCGTCGGCCCTAGCCCAGAAACGTCATTATTTCTCGGTTTGCGCTGAGGAATGGCTGTGGTAGCTGTCAATCATACCGCCCTCCTAGTGACGTAATGACAGGCAGGTAGTGGCGACTCACAGCTCCTCACCGCCGCGGGACTGCCGCACGAGCCCCGGTGGTCCAATACAATGCAAATGCTATCAACCACTGAAGTTAAAGATGTTACAGAAGCATGTAAAAATGGCCACGCTCTGGAACGTAGTAGGGGTCGCGGTGGTGCAGCGGGTAGAGTGCTCGCCTTCTACCAAGGTGAACCGGGTTCGATTCCCGGCAGGGTCGCGCCTGGATTTTCGCACGTGGGAATCGTGGTGTACGATGCCGCTGGTCGGTGGGTTTTCTCGGGGATATCTCCCGTTTACCCCGCTCTTACATTCCGGCGCTGCTCCATACTTACTTCACTTCACCCTCATCAACTCTAAAGACCCCGATGTTAAATTCCGCCTAAACTCCTTCACTTCACATTACTCGAGAATAGTAGGACATTAACAATTGAGAAATTGTTCGAAATATTTTGCTCTTCGCAAGAAAAATGTATGTTTGTCATCTAGTCTGTCGGAAAAAGTTATTTCACAATTTAATCCTGCTGAGTGTCCAAAATCTTAACACTTTCTGTTTTATTGTCCCGTGCAAATAAAAATGTAAATCAAAAAAATTTACCTGCTCGTTAATGTTAAAACTTAAAATGTTGAAACGCATTTACCACATACATAAAAAAATACAAATACACAAAAAAAATTGTTTCAAACTTAGTAATTCATTTGTAAACATATGCAATTTTGTAGCTAAGGCAGATTAACGACCTTGCATAGCTACTTCAAAAAAGAAATATATTTTCCAAAAAAAATCATTAGGTTACGTTCAAAATGGGAATAGGAGAAAGCAGAGGGCTTCGGCCTCACTCGTCTCTCTTTGTATTCGCCCTTGTGACTGATCTAGTTGAGAAGTCGAGCGAAGGGTAGCGAATGCTCACTGACGAGACCGTGGTAAGTAAGACGCGTCAGTCTTGGGCGTGCGCAAGGTCGACCGGCAACAGTAGAATCGTCTTGGCGCGTGTTATCGCAATGGACAAACCCTGATGGAAGGGTTTTCACAATGGAGGAGGCACTGCCGGAAGGGTTACCCGTGGCTTTTTCCGCTCGGTTTACTGCGCTAAAAGGCGGATGGGAGGGTTGAAAGGAGTGAAGTTGACGACTGCAGCTATGACCTGGCAGGAAAGGGGGGGGGGGGCTTTACGACGTAAACTGGGCCGCTGAGTTTTACGACGTCTAAGTCGTAAGTCTGAGTTGGTCGGATCCCCAACGTGCTTGGCCCACGCTCTCTCTCTCTCTATCTCTCTCTCTCCCTCTCTCTCTCTCTCTCTCTCGTCTTCCAAGCGTTTTTTTTCCTGGGGATGTGTATGTTGGTCTTGTGGTTGGGGGAGAGGGTTGCGATGGAGAGGAAGACGTCCAATGCAACGGTTGCAAAATCTCGGCTGTAGGAGTTAAGTCTATGATCCACCCGGCCGTCCATAACTCACTTTGCTGGCGGCCTCGTTCTCGTATTCTTCAGTAGGGACTTCCGAGCCAGACCATCATCCTCAATATCTGGTAACTTTATCGTCTCCATGTCCTGCTTACGCCACAAACCCCCTCCCTCTTCCAAAAGAGCTTCCTCCCGGCCTCGCATCTCATGAGTCCGGAATATGAGGACAAATGTGGCTGGAAGATGAAGCCTTTACGGTCAACCGACGCTTCCATTTGCACCGCCCAGAACTTATGAAATGCGTGTCAGTAAGCGTATGTTTCTGTTTAGCCCACAACGCCTTATGGCAATAAAAAATTCAGTGAAGATTTTACATCAAAATTGCAACAAGGTAAATATAATTGATGTGTCAAATAATTGTGGGTTTATATTTTGGCCCCTGAGTAATATGATTGGCCATAAAAATTTACAGTTGTTGTTTGTACTCTGTTCATCTTATTGGCTATGACAGGAGGATAATTGTAAAAGTTACAGGTATAGAAGAAATTTACATCGCAGAAAGATCTTTAGGTGTGATTTATTGTAGTTAAAAAAAAAAAGAAACCGCATTAAATATTCGCCGGCAGTTGACAAAAACATGTCGGCATGTTCAGGGGACAGAGGGAGGTAGACTGTCTCCAAAATATAGCCAACGTATCTCTGATTCGAACCCATGGCCTGTGCAAGATCAAAGTGGAAAAACGTTTCCGAAAACACTCTGACGGTTTCATGGTTGCAAAGGGTGGGGGGGAGTGCATTGCGAAAAATGTTTTGTTTAGAATAAATTTGACAGTGACCTTTAATCACAGACATGGTATTAATTTAGGAAAATAATAATTTGACCTTAACCTCCAAAAATCACAAGGAAATCATTCCCTGGCGGCCATGTCCAAAAATCACAGGAAATCGATGGTCATCTTAGATGTCGTCATAGTATTTGACCTTGACCTTTGTCACTGACATGGTATTCATGTAGAAAAATAATTTAACCTTGACCTCCAATAATCACAGGAAAATGCAAGTAGGAGAATAATTTGACCTTAACCTTTGAGCACTGATGTGATATGCACGAGGAAAATATGAATTTGACACCCTGACCTTGATCTTTGATCACTGACGTGATATGCACAAGGAAAATAATAATTTGAATTTGACCTTGACCCCAAATTGATTACTGACGTGAAATGCACAAGGAAAATAATTTTACCTTGACCTTGACCTCCAAAAATCACAGACAAACCGTAAGAACTTCGTGGCGGAAGATAGGAGCTTGCTCCCGTCGAAGCCGCGAAGTTCTTACGATTTGTCTGTGATTTTTGGAGGTCAATGTAAAGGTCAAGGTCAAGGTCAAATTATTTTCCTCGTGAATATCACATTAGTAATCAATTTGGGGTCAAGGTCAAATTATTATTTTCCTTGTGCATATCACGTTAGTGATCACAGGTCAAGGTCAAGGTGCCAAATTCATATTTTCCTCGTGCATATCACATCAGCGCTCAAAGGTCAAGGTCAAATTATTCTCCTACTTGCATTTTCCTGTGATTATTGGAGGTCAAGGTTAAATTATTTTCCTACATGAATACCATGTCAGTGATCAAAGGTCAAGGTAAAATGCTATGATGACATGCTAGATGACCATCGATTTCCTGTGATTTTTGGACATGGCCGCCAGGGAATGATTTCCTTGTGATTTTTGGAGGTCAAGGTCAAATTATTATTATCCCACATGAATACCATGCCAGTGATTAAATGTCACTGTCAAATTTATTCCTCCATGCACACCATGTTGGTACTCAAAGGTCAAGGTCAAATTTTTTTACCAGTGAGCAGGGAGGCGTCAGCATTAGCTTGGTTATGACTAATGCTAAAATAATATTACTATGGCGACATCCAAGATGGCCATCGTCTCAATAACCCTTCGATAAGCATGGATATTATAAATAAATAACGTTAAAATAATACTAAGACCACATCCAAGATGGCCGTCGTCTCAAGAAACCTTCGTTAGAGAACTGAGTTCGTGCCTTGGAGCTATACAAAAATGTTAATTCTCTTTCGGACTTTGACAAAATCTGATAATTGGCTTTTCCAAGTGATGGACGTAAACCTAATATTAACATTGATATGATAAATGAATAACGTTAAAATAGATTACACCATCCAAGATGGCCATCGGCTAAACATGTTATGTGTTCTTTCATGTCAATATTGTAATAAGATACTCTACGAGACGCTTTAACAGAGTGTATTAAGTGTATCTCATTTAAGTTGGAAGTATGCACACGGTCGGAACCTATAGTAGCATACAGTAAGGTCTGTTCCCAGAGCTGTTCGCAGCCAATCAGCAAATAGGTACGTCCACATCAAAGGAACCATCACACCGTCTCGTCTCTATGTGCTTATCTACTCTGTGCCGGCACCATATGATTGGCTGCGGTTTGTTTCTGCAATGGCCTAAGTGAGCCTAATTTTATAGAAGCACAAGTACTCGATTGACCGATATTTCTTTCTGTTGCACCAGATAAAATTTGTAGTCGTCTCAAGAAACCTTCGATAGAGAACTGAGTTCGTGCCTTGGAACTGTACAAAAAATTTTAATTATCTTTTGGACTTTGACAAAATCTGATAATTGTCTTTTCCTAGTGATGGACGTGAACCTAATATTAGCATTGATATGGTAAATTAATAACGTTAAAATATATGACACCATTCAAGATGACCATTGGCTGAACATTTCATGTGTTCTTTCATGTAAATATCGTAATGAGATACTCTATGAGACGTTAAATAGTGCTAGACAAGACCATCCTGCTCAGTACAACAGTCATTCCACCTTGGTTTTCTCATATTCCTTCTAACAACCTTTTACCAAGCAGCCTGCCGGAGACATGTCTCATGGTCTACCATTCCAAATCGGTTTTTCGGAAGGGATATGTATAGTCCTCGCAGCTTTCTCAACGATCACTCGTGCACCGGCCGTCCACTGTGCTCTGTGTGTGCGCTCAGGGTCAACACGGCATCTCGCTGGCACCTTCGACTGGTCCTCTAATATATATATTTGGGGTAAGTGTTTCGTCTGCATCGTGGTGGCGAGTAGATATATAAAACAAACGTATTATTATTATATTACTGACAAGAGGGATAGACTGTACCTTTCCGAAACATACAACGCTTTAACAGAGAGTATTAAATGTATCTCATTTAAGCCCTCCGTCTACCTGGAACTTTTTCCCACGTCTAGGCCGAGAAGCGCGGGAGCGATAAGGGCGACACTGCCACGCGCATCAAGTACATCATCGCCGCTAAGCTCAAGGCTCTGAACTGACGTGCAGTGTTCTCGTCGTGCTGCNATGTATCTCATTTAAGCCCTCCGTCTACCTGGAACTTTTTCCCACGTTTAGGCCGAGAAGCGCGGGAGCGATAAGGGCGACACTGCCACGTGCATCAAGTACATCATCGCCGCTAAGCGCAAGGCTCTGAACTGACGTGCAGTGTTCTCGTCGTGCTGCATGTACCTATGGGACTTTCAGTGGTGACCATATTATTTTATTAGTGGGAAGTCTTTAGGAAGGTTCAATGCAGCTCCCTATAGTAGTTTTGTATTTATCTGATGCGTGCATTTTGAGCTACAGCGCCCTGGAAAGGCCGTTTTTAGCGGTTTTGGAGTACTCTGAATTGATGTTTCTAACGTACATGATATTTTGAAAGTACTTAACAGCTCTCGTCTGAAGCTCTCGTCTGAAGTGTGTGTTCTTTTCGTAGATCAGTACATTGGACGCATGCTTAATAGTTTCGTTGAAAAACGTGTATTTCGAACACTCTGCATGGCAGTTCAAGCGCTAGGTAGACGGGTGCCTTAAATTGGAAGTAACAGTCATACACATGGTCGGAACCTATAGTAACATACAGTAGCCAGTCACACATACGGTACCGTCTGTTCCCGGAGCTATTCGCAGCCAATCAGCGAATGGGTACTTCTACATCAAAGGAACCATCACACCGTTTCGTCTCTATGTTCTTATCTACTCTCTGTCGGTTACATGGTTGGCTGCCGTTTTGTTTCTGCAATGGACTAAGAGGCACAAGTACTCGATTTACCGATAATTCTTTATGTTGCACCAGATTAAATAAAATTTAACATCTTAGATAAGGAACTCGTCCATATTTTATTTTTTTTTTTTTTTGCTTTTAACATATCTCAGTTTGTTGTAAGTTATGCATCCTTAATTTTTTTATGTATATGCTTATATATATGCCTTTCAACCGAGTCATTAACGTCTTTACAACACTATGCAGCTAGACTTCCCGTCACTCTTCACAGAAGGTTCACGAATCATGTCTGCGTGAATGTTCTTCCATGATAGTAGGTTATTAGATACCTCTGAGTCAGAGTACTAGGTTCCAACCTGTGTTTCTACACGTAGGTAAGTGTTCTGCACGTCGGAATTCAGTCATGTCGGCAGAAGGCTATCGTGCGCCTAGCAGGAGCTGTGTGACCTTTGGAGCCTTACATAACACTCTGTTGGCTAGTGTTATTCGTTACACTTGACAAGACCTGCACTGCGCTTGCGTCGTCATCCAACCATCTGAGCTGTCTCACATATTCCACAGCATATTACAACAGGCGCGTTCTGTTTCTAGTGTTGTACACTGAATGTATTGGACCGTTTCAGTTGGTTTGTAAGGAAGTTATTTGCTAGTCTGTTGTACTGTCCAGAATAGTCTGGTGTATTATATAGCATCGTTAATTTTTTCATTCTATGTTTGGTTGTTAAGAGCTAGCCGTGTTAGCAATGACTCGAGCTGTCGTCCTTGTGTTGTAGGACTGATGGTGATCGTTTATATTAATACTAGCTGACCCGGCAAACGTTGTTTTGCCATAAAAAGTATTTCTATAAAAAAATAAGGGTTGGTGGTAGAAGGGTGAAAATTTTGGAGGGTATGTATTTTTTGATGCCACATCATAAAAGAATAAAAAATAAAAATTTTGTTCAAACAATAAAAAAAATTGTTTGGGGGTGGCCACCCTTATTACTTAGGGGTGTAAAAAATAGATATAAATCGATTCTCAGACCTACTGAGTATACATAAAAAATTTCATAAAAATCGGTCCAGCCGTTTCGGAGGAGTTCAGTGACTAACACTGTGACGGGAGAATTTTATATATTAGATTTTTACAGTTAATAATATTTTTGACTTTGTCAAAATCTGGTTTTTCTCAGAGGTGAAGGTGAACTTAATATTGACAAGGATTAACATAAATGAATAACACCGAATTCATTTACATACTTTTACCTTTACTTACAGATTTGACATAATACAAATACATAATCACATTTGATACATGCTCAACATATTGTGTTCATTCGAGCGAAACCTTTATGTTGACTGATTTAGCAGAAGAACAATATCTTCTGTGAGCAGTTAATTGGCTCTTATTCGAATATAGTGCACTGCAGTTATCACATGGGTAGGTCTGGTAGACGGTAGCAAATTAACAGTTGCTATCTTCATGTTGTTTGGTCCAGCTACGCTTCCTGAATTTCTTGCCGCACTACTTGCACTCGCTTCCTGATGAACGACGATCATAGCCTTTGCATGTATTGCTATGTCTATACACACCATCACTTCGGGAAAACATGGTATCACAGGTATCACAGTGGAATGTTTTGTATGCCGGGCTTGAACATGCAATAGCAACTTTCATGCCGACATGAATTATACCTTGTGTTAAAAGTATTTCCACAGTAGTTACATTGATGGCGTATCGCTTGCATCGGCTCTTCAGGACCCCTTGCTGTTGGCCAGGTTGTAGACGGTAAATCTTCCGCTATTGGTTCCGTCCTCATATTATAGCAGGGTGCACGATTGTAGTAATTACGATGATATCATAATGCGTGTAGTGGCTCTTCAGTGTACCTTGCTGTTGATGCCGATGTTGGCGATGGCGAGTCTTCATCCATTGATTCTGTCTTCATATTGTTGTAAACAAGACTGCTTTTCACAACATCGCTCGGCAATGGAATGATCTTCATTTTACGTGATGTTCGCTTACATATATACTATACACATGTATACTCAGTGAACGACAGCCTCGCATAGAATGTTAGGTTCCTTTATGCGCTGTGGTGTTCTCACTTTATTACAGCGATAGCTTACATTTTTTGCTTCATATGTCTCTTCGCATTGTAGGCATATGGAAATGATATGTTACAGTAGTGACATGACTGTTCCCGCCATTGTTTTCATAGTATTGTGCGTTGCCTTTAATGCTTTATCATTGTGTATGGTCTGAGATAACCCTCACACATATGTTGGGGGAGACTCCGAGATGACTCTCCTGGCTTGGAATGCAGGCATGTGGTGTATATCATCTAGTAGGACGGTCTTAAACGATAATTTAATTTGGGAATACTCTGATATAGCCCTCCCGGCTTGGCATGCAAGAGCGTGAAGTATTTCATCTTGTAGGAAGGACTTACATGTTAATTGATTTTGGGATATTATTTTTTAAGTTACAATTTTCTCTATGCGTTTGCAAGAAGCGCAGGTATCTAACCCCTTCGCAATGTCTAATGTATTGACTTTATTCATTTTCACTCACCTGTTCCTTTGCTTACTTTTAGGCTGTGATCTTCCATTAGAAACGTCGTAAACATCATACCTGTAACCTTCTCTTCAATGGTAATTTTCCTATGATGTCATCTATTTGTACGTTCCTTTGTCCGCTTTGTTTTCTTTAGGAGGGTTGTCTTTTATTTTCGGCGTTGTAACCTGCTGGAGTTGCGCTCTACACATTACATCACTGCGGCACCTTGCTATGGAATGCGAGAGCGTGAAGTCCCATAGCCCTCCAAAGCTATGTCCTGGCAGGTGTCTCTGTTGGGAGCCGCTGCCATCGGTGCGTGAACGCGATGTTTTAACATGCAATCTATCCACTATGCTACTGTGGCCCCATTGAAATGGAATGCTAGAGCGTGACATTTAACTTGCTATCTAAGGCATCTCTCTTGGGACGTGTCTGCCCCCTCGCCTGTGTATGTGGGAGCATGAAGTTGTGCTCTACCCATTGCATCACCGCGGCACCGTCCCCTTGTTATGGAATGCAAGAGCGTGAAGTACCGTAGGTGTGAATGCGAGAGCGTGAAGTTGCACTCTACCCATTGCATCACCCTTCCAATGGAATGCATGATCGTGAAGTTCCGAAGCTATGTCCTTGCTGCTGTGAATGCAGGAGCATGAAGTTGCGCTCTACCCACTGCATCACAACGGCACTATCCCCTTGCTATGGAATGCAAGAGCGTGAAGTCCCATAGCCCGAGGCTATGTCATGCCTAGGCGTTGACTCTCTGTATGCTTTACAAAATAAACATTTCCATCAACATTTAAAATAAACAAACTTTTACAGTCTACATTGGCTACTCGTTCGGCACCGATTTTTTTCAGCACGCAGTGTCGAACTCCGGACGTGCTGTCTGCCAGGAACAGAGCCGAACGTCTGTCGTGCTGCCTACAGAAGTGATCGCTCGCCGACTGATGTGTACACTTGCTTTCGAAAGCAGTCGGGCAATCATATAGTGGCTCTGCTGTTTTAATCCTCTTTTATTTACAATGTATAAAAATATTTTTATAAAATTTATTGTAAAAAAATATTTTTAATTTAAAACCATTATGCAGCAACCTCAATACGCTTCGCATTCGTACGCAGTCAGTTTAATAATATTTTGAGTGAAAACTTTTTCTTACTAGACATTTTAATTAATTATAAATAAGGTATTGTAATTTATATTTAAAATATAAGTAAAATTTTTATTTAACCGGAAATAAGACACATTTATGTTAACAGAAGTAAACAACACTTGTGATAGGCGACATATCCAGAAAACAAGCAAGCACGTTATATATGGGATGATTTCTCAACTGTTTGGTTTTTAAAAAAGTTTGAGGATGCTGCAAATAGACTATGCATTTAGTTTCCTAATAATATCACGTTTTTTATTTAACAAGCGTATGAATAAAGTGATCAGACCCTTGTAATTTTTTCAATTAGCAGATGAATACAAAACTAGGAGAAAAGTATATCTTAATCAAAGCTTTCATAAGTGCTAAATAAACCGTGAACAGCCCAGTCATTGCGTCGATAGCATCGTGTCGGGGTTACCCCGCCGGGAATCGAACCTGTTTCACCTTGTTGGGAGGCGGGTAGTCTAACCACTACCTCTGTATGCTTTACAAAAAACATTTCAATCAAATTTTAAAAAAAAATATACATTTTTACAAAACAATTTTTTTACCGTCTTCGTAGGCTCCCCCCGCGTTCAGCGCCGAGCGCTAGCGCTAGGATGCATGGGTGCGCGATCTGCGAACTATCGTGATCGGCGCCCCAGAGCTGGGATGTATGGGTGAGCAATCTGGAAAGTATCGTATTCGGCGCCATGCGCTAGCGCTTGTGTGAGGAATCTGGGAACTAGATATGGTGACCTTGCCGGGCGTTTCTTCTGGGTACTGCTTGATGCTGCGTGTTTGGCGAGCACAAACCATGGCATTTTTTAGCGGAATTCGAGACATTTTTAGGAGAAAACGGTATATTTTGGGCAAATTGAGGCATTTTTTGGGGGAAAACACCCTATTTCGAGCAAAAAACAGGTACAAATGGCATTTTTTTAGGACCGAGATGCTGTCTTATATAACCAAGGACTCCACCGCTCCCCTTTTCTAGCCAGGTGACGTGGAACCGCTCATTTCGAGCTACTATCCAAGTATTTTTTACTCAATTATATATTTTGTTGCAGCAATGAAATACATGTTTGGCCCTCTACAAACGAACATTTTGTTGGCTGTTCTCTTAGTGTACATTAGTGTTTCGAAATTTGAAATATTTGGTCGGCGCTTAACTGTGAGGTATTGAGCTCCGATGAGGCTGAAGTGAGACGAAGATGAAGCAGCGGTGGAATGTGTGGACTGGAAAAACGGAAGAGCTCTATGAAACCAGCCAGATGACGGCAACGTCCGCCACATTTCCCACATGCAAAAATCCGGGAAAGCCAGCCGGGAATCGAACCCATTTCACCTTGGTGGGTCGTGCGTAGTCGGACCAACGGTAAGAATAGTTAGCGTTTATATTATATGGCATGTTGGTTTGTGTACTATATATAAGAAAAGTACCAGTGACATTTTAAAAAAAAAGTACATTTAAGCTCGAATGTAACCCGGCCGAACGGCCTTAATGTATGCGAATACACTAAAAATAAAATTAAGTACTTAGTTTCAACTTCGTAGTGCACAGGCTGTATATAAAATTTACCGACAAACTACAGATCCAGGTTAATAAAAAAATGTGAAAAATGTGTACGATATATGGTTTAAAGTGATTCCTAAGGGCGGTATATATCCTTGAAGATGTACCTGTGGCCCTAGTTTATTACAACTACTAGATATGAACACTGAGTGTTGGGATAATATGTTATGTTAATTGTGACATGCGGGTAAATAAACTATCTTTTGAATAGCAAGTAAGCTACAGCGTCATGGAGATTATGTTGAAATAAGAGTAGTAACCATGGTGATTTCCATGAAATAATTTGATGACAGTGTAAGAGGGGTGTTGTGGTTTTTACACGCGTTTGTTCCGTTTAGCATTATCCAGAATCTCAATGTTCTATTACGAAAATAGTATCTCATATTTGTAATAAACCAGTGTTTCCGGTTCAAGTTCAAGTTTGTGTAAACCAACCGCCTTTTGTGTATTTTATTGACTTTATACGATTTTCATTAACAAAACAATTACCTACAGCAATAGTTGATACAGTGTATATTTATCGAATAAACATTTGTTAACAATCCTGCAAATAATATTGTATACAACTGTATAACCAGTACACCAGAGACCTGTTTTAAAATGTATAAATCTTTTTATGTAGAACTTTATAATAAAAAAATCATAACAAAACTCTCCGTGTAATTTAACCGAATTCGAACTTCTTAAAATCTGCTGTTAAAACATGTTGTTAAGGAGTATTTCTTTCTTCTCTGTATATATATTTCAATTTTGTAAAGTTATATGTAATATATTATTTTGCAAATTGTAATACATTTATTTTTGGATATTGAGTGATTTTTGGTTTATATCCTTAATCTTTTACTAAAAGTTGGCACCTCTTAGATCGAATACAACAGACTCTATCAGCCATTGCTGCATATTTTAGCTACCAGCATTCAAATATATTGCCACTAAATTGAACTCCACCAAAATATATTAAGTAGTTCAAATTATCTTCTTCGTTTTATGTTTTATGTATTCGCACACTGCGAGACTTCTCCACGGCACGTAATTATTTTTTGTGCGTATTTCAGATGCGTATTTGCTAGATACAGACTTAATTTCTGTAAAATAAATCAGATAAATCCATTACATAGTATTAAAACAGTAATTTTGAAGTATGCTTTATCACTGGAAATATGAAAACAAGTCACTTGAACATTTATGAACTGTATGAAAACATTAATTATTTCGTGTTATGAGAATTTTTTTCTACTTCAAAGGCGTGAATTCTGTGAGAGCTTACATATTTCAAAGCCGCAACAATTGTATGCTGTAGGAATATTTTCATCCTCTTCCTATTTCAGTTTTGGTCTCGTTAATTAATCTTTTTTTTTTTGAGATTGCAAATAACGCGAAGTCTCTTACTAAAAATAAACCGTAAACCAGTTAATTTTGACATTTTGTAGTTGAAATTTTCAAGAAACTGTATCCTTCACAAGGTAAGAATTGCTAAAAATTTCTTGTAACACTTTTACGACGAAATTTTTTTAAGTGCTTCTATAAGTTTCGTAGGTGTCTGTTTACGAAAATCCAGGGAAATTTTTTAAAAATTAGGCTCGGAAATTCTATTAAAACACTAAGAGCCCAGAGAAAACTCGCCGATGAACAGCAACGTTCGCAATGTTTCCCAAATGCTAAAGCTCGGGTTTCTCCACGCCTGGAATCGTGCCCGGACCGCCTTAGTGGGAGGCCAGCCATGAGACCACGTTAACCACTGTCAGTTAAATTTGGAAAATAGGGAGGAGAGTCCGTAGCAACTACAAATAAACATATTTATTTCAACAAACTGTGTACTTTAAGAGGACCTTGAAGCTGCGCGTTCAAGGTCAAGAAGTGAGGAAGCGATACGGGCGACACTAACACACGCCCCTAGCGCTTCATTGCCCCTACGCGCAAGGCGTGAAGTGTTGCCGTCGTGGTCCTGTACTGTGAAAATTATGTATGTAACTATGAAACTTTATTACACGCGATGAAAGCCCGCAGATTATACTACGCCCGTATATTTTTACTTTTCTGTTACCGTTTAAAGAAAATGCATAGGCAGACTTTAAAAATGCGGTATTTTACCATTTACACGATTTTTTTTCCTTTACGAACATACCTAATATGATGAAGGTAAAATTGTACCGACATAGATAATTCTTTGATACCTTTGCTGGCAAAAATTCGTAAATACAGAACTTTTATTTGCCGAGATGCACGTAATTTTTTCGCGCAAACAATACTTTCATAGAAAATGTTTCAGTAGGGAGGGTGTGGCAGGAACTGTTGGAGGAATTTTCGCGACAGGCGTCGGATCGCCAGGTCAAAACTGTCACCGTCTCTCGTGCGATAGAGACAGATGTATACATAGACTCTCCATAACTTTCAGCGAAATAACTCACGCGACGCAGACCGAAGTCGAAGATGGCTTGAACTGGTTGAGGAGGTAGAAAGGGGGGGAGCGGGTCTGGGTGGATCCGGAGGGGTTGTGCAGAAGAAGAGATGTGGATTGACGTGGGAGGGGAAGGGGGAAGCAAAGTCCCGCTCGCCTGCACAAGACGTGCGTTCCACGACGGAGAATGATATTATAACGCTTCGAGCCGACTGCCGACAAAGCAATCCGTGAAGGGGCGGACGGGGGTTGAGGAAGCTGGGAAGGTAACGGGTTGGAAAGTATCTCTGTGGGGTGTTTCCAGACTAGGAGAAAAGGAGGATGGGTGGGGGTGGTGATGAAAAGGTGGGTGGGGCACCCGCAGGAGGTGAGGTTGACAGGCGATGCTTCAACGCAGACCGGAAACACCTTACATGTCCCACCCCCGCGTGTCTTTGTGGCGGCGTTGGTTAGTCGAAACCACCCTGCACCCTAGTGAGAAACTTCTGAGGTCCAACCTGGCTCCTATGCAGAGGAGGTCTTGTCCCAGCCAGAGGTGAATTTATTGGAGTGGATGTGGGCGGCAAGTCCCCTCACAAAAGCCAAAAACGTATTTTCTAGTTACATAACAAATGCGTGTTTTAAACTAATATGACAGATTTGTGTTAAACACAATTATTTTACATGTTATATTCAAGTGAAAAAAGAAAACGTAGTCATGTAATACAAATGAATTTCATAACTCATTTGAAGATTCGATAAACGTACAATAGTTCGTTCGTAAAGAACACATTTTTTATTAAGTTACTATGGGTCACACCTACCTAAAATTCGTCACTCCTATGCCAGAAAAGAGATCATGAGTGTCGTAATTTTTAATACGAATTATGTATCGAATTCTTGTTATTCCATAAGTGCGCGATAAAGAATACATATTTTTGACAGGGCAACAAGTGCCCTTTATTTCCTTCTCCTTGAGGGAATTTTATCTACGCCACTTGAATCCCACCTGTCCCATAAGACACACATCCCCGAAGCAAGTCAAACGTCGCCTTAGAACGTGACGGTGGCCGAACCGCCAGGTACCATAATAACCTGATATGATATTTGTTACCAATCTCAAAATTTATGTTGTGTATTAACAACTCCGCTGTATGCCGGTACGATAGTCTGGTTTGCAGAATGGCAACAATGGCGTGACATTAACGTCGTTCACCATAGCCCATTCATGGTTATTTCAGACCTTAGTAAAGCCCTGCAAATGTTATACTATCAGGCTATTCCTCCGCCTCGTACAAACAAAGCTTAACTAAGTCTAGAAATTTCCAACAAAAAGAAACAAGCACTGCATTTGTGCGCACTCAATTTAACAATGTTTTGCATAAGAATTAGTTCTTGCAAGGCATTGCCAACAAGCCTATTTTATCTCGGGTTTTATTTATATTAATAATAAATGAAATATAATTTATAGATATAATTAAAGTTATTAATGTTCATTTAAACCGAAAATAAGGTATTTTTGTGTTAATAGAAATATACAACCCTTGTTATACAAGGCATATTTAGGAAACAGCCAAACACGTCATACATGTGGTGATTATAGTTATTTTCTGTAATTTTCTTTCCTTCAGAAAGATTTTGAATTTTTGCTAATCGATGTTATCTTCTAGTTTATTTTTATAAATAGTACAATTATATTTATGTGAATATACACAGTCGAATCACATTATTATGACCACCTGCTAGTATCCAGAGTAAACCGCCCCTCGCAGCACGGACAGCAGCTAGACGAGCTGGCAGTGACTCAGTCAGATACTGATAGCTCTCCACGGGTATCTGGAGCCATGCTGTCTGCAGTGCGTCCCACAACTGTTGAAGGGCGTGTGGCGGAGGAGACAGACGGCAAACACGACGATCGAGGTGGTCCCTCGGATGTTCAATTAAATTGAGACCGGGTAGCTTTGGGGGCCAGGGAAGAACTGTAAAGTCTTGATCGTGCTCTTCCAGCCTCGTGTGGCACTTCTAGCTGCGTGGCAAGGCGCATTATCGTGCTGGAAGATCCCATCCTCCCGAGGAAAGACAATCATCATGTACGGGTGGGCGTGATCGCCGAGGATGGATTCATAACCAATTCGATCAAAAGTGCCTTCCACGCAGATGATGGGACCTAGAGAACATTCCCCAGACCATAACACTGCCACCACCACCTTGTGTTCGTCCAGCAATGGATGCAGAGTGTGGGTTCTCCGAAGTTTCTCGCCGGATACGCTGACGTCCATCCGTTCTCTGCAGCTGAAACCGTGACTCGTTGGAGAAGGCTACCCGTCGCCATTCAGTAACGGTCCAGTCGTTTTCGTTAGCATGGGTGCAGTCACCCTCCGTATACTCCGTAATTCCATTCGCAGAAGGGTTCGCTGAACTCTTGCGGTAGACATGCGCCTGGATGCCCCCCGGTTCATTTGGACGGTGAGCTGTTCCACTGTAGCCTGTCGGTTGGCCTTCACGCACCGTCAGAGTCAACGTTCACCTCGGACATCAATGGGGCGTGGAGCTCCGCAGTTTCCACGGCGGTTATTCCCAATGGTGCCGTCCATCCACTCACGATACACAGAGGCTCGTGAACAGTTTACAAACTTCGCTGTTTCCGAAATGCTGCCCCCCTTGGCCCGAAAGCTGATGATCATCTCTTTTTCCAAATCGGTTAAATCGCTTCCCTTACCCGTGACAGCAGGAAGCATACAGTGTACAGCCAGCCTGTCGGTCGCATTATATACCCGCTGCACCAGCTCTAGTCACATGCAATACGTCATGGGCTACGCGCTGCAGATGGCACTCCTAACAGGCGGTCATTATGATGTGATTCGACTGTGTATGTCATATGTGTGTGTGGTTTTGCATATGCATATATGTGTCTACATATGCATATACGTATACGCATATAAACGTACATCAAAGGAGAAATTGTGTAAATTTACTCTGTAGATTATTTTTATTTTATATATACAGCTTTTATATATTAAATATAAGCTACTTTCTTATTTTACAGTAGACATCGTGTTTTGTTTCTCTTTTCTCTTTTGAAAAAAATATGTGGTAAATTTAATTTTTATGTAAAGTTGTTAAGTTTAACAGAAGAATATTACCTTAACTTTGCCAAAAAAAAATAAAGACATATTATTGTTACTATTATTATATAAATCATTTTTATTAAAATGTTTGATTAAAATGCGTGAAGATTCCACTAGTAGCATTTAGTCCGAGAACGGCAGAGCGAAATACATACAGTATTTTTTCATGTTAAATTATCTTAGGCGTGTATCAGTTTTCTGTCACAATAGTTGCTTTTAAACAAAAACCACATTATGGTATTTGAAAATAAGAACCTTGCTACACGGGAGAAAGTGTTACTAAAATAAGAATAGTTTGTGTTTTTGTGTATTTGTTGATTCTATGAATCATAACTCACCCGTAATTTTCAAAATATTAAAAGTTTTACAAAAAAAACGTTTTGTTGAAATATAGCGCTGGCAAAGATGGCAAAATACTTTTTTTATTTGAAAGCGATATAGTGAAGTGTGGCCGCGGCACGAATAAAATTATTTAATAGTTTCCGACAGCAAAAAATGAATTATTTTATATTTGTACCGAACATTACTCAACTTGTACGCATTGTACGTAATGCCATTTTTCCAGAAAAAAGAAAATTTGCACTTTATATTTTTTGGAATATTTTGATGTCACATCCAAAATGGTTCTGTTGTGCTGCATCCTTAATAACAAATACTAACTCCAATGTATTAATGAAAAAATTTACAACGTAAACTAATGCCTTAAGCTATCGCGTGACACGTGTGCAATCACCAAATAACATTCCATGCATGTTTTAAATTTTTTTAAATACGAGGGTTATTCGGAAAGTAAGGTCCGAATCGCCGTAGCTAATCGAATGTCGCGCGAACATTGTAACGCGCATGCGCACCGACTCCCGTCATGCCTTGCTCTTCAAACGACGCAATTTGCATTGGTATTGTTGCAGTGTGCTTTTTACAGTGTCAGTTCAAAATGTGTAAAACAATTGATCAGCCGGCCGACTGTGAAATACGGTCAGTGATTCGGTTTTTGACAGCAAGGAACTTTTCAGCAGCGGAAGTTCATCGACAGATAAGGCAAGTGTATGGCCCCAATGCGATGAGTAACAGCAAAGTGCGTAAGTGGGTGAGAGCTTTTAAGGACGGACGGGAAAATGTCCATGATGAACCATGATCAGGCCGACCATCAGTGATCACAGAAGATTTGGTCAAAGCCGCGGACGAAAAGATTCGTGAAGACCGGTGATTCACAGTTTCAACTTTCGCATTGGAATTTCGAAAGGGGGTTGTTAAAACATCTTTGCACAAAATTGTCTCTGAAAATTTGCCATTTCACAATTTGTGCGCACGTTGGGTCCCCAGGCTGCTTACTGAGGAACACCAAATGAAAATAATGGCATGTGCTCTTGATTTTTTGGCCCGATATCATAAGGAAGGTGATCAATTTTAGAGACGATTGTCACAGGGGACGAGACGGGGGTTTCTCACATGACCCCAGAGTCTAAACGTCAGCCAATGGAGGGCGTCACCCGACATCACCAGTCAAAGTCAAGGCCAAGCGGACAATCTCAACACGCAAGGTTATGGCAACCGTGTTTTGGGATATACATGGAGTCTTCTTAGTCGAATTTATGCAGCTAGGGACAACAATCAATGCAGCCGCTTAATATGCTACCCTGACTAAACTTCGACGTCCAATACGAAATAATTGACTTGGCCTTCTCACGTGTAGAGTTTTGTTGCTGCACGACAATGATAGACCCCATTCTGCCATTCGCACCCAAAATTTGATCAGATCTTTTGGATGGGAACAGATTGACCACCCACCGTACAGTCCAGACTTGGCGTCGAGCGATTTCCCCTTGTTCCGCTGCCCAAAGTCAAACGCCTTTAGGTAGGCAAGCGCTTCACCACAGATGACGAGATGAAAGAAGCAGTTACAGACTGGTTATCCTCACAGGCGGCAGACGTCTATGACTTAGGCATACAAAAGCTTGTAGAACATTATGACAAATGTTTAAACGAATATGGAAACTATGTAAAAAAAAAAGAGAAGCATGTAAGGAATTAAATAAAAAAAGTTTTTTTAACAAATCTGTGATGGTGTATGTTTTATAAGAAATCGGACCTTACTTTCCGAATAACCCTCATAAAATAATATTTTTTTTTTCTTTTTTTCAACATTTCAAACAAGTACCTGAACTGTTACTTGGCAATTTAATATATGTCACGCAGTAGCTCACGGCATGAATTTACGTTGTACATTTTTCCATTTGTACATCTCAGTTAGCATTTTTTATCACAAGTACAGCAAAACAGAAACTTTTTGGATTTGACGTCAAATTATTAAAATGATATAAAATTTAAAAAAAAAAATTTTTAGGAAAATGGCGTTACATACAATGCATACAAGATGGACAATGTTTGGTACAAATATTAAAAAATAATTTATGTTTCGGTATCCAACGCCCGTAACATGGGTAAGCCAATGTTCTGTCATCGGCCGTTCCCACATTAGGCACCCTCGTTAATAATTAAACTTCAAATTTCACCTGTAAACGACCACGCTTCCATACCTATTCGAGATTAAGACCCAGAACCCTTGTGTCGTAAGATCACGTTTCGAACAGAGAGAGGTAGTGTAGGGCTGCTGACCTCTATTGGCGTTATTTTTTTTTGTATGTATGTGTGTTTGTGTATTTATGTTTGTGTATGTATTTTTGTGTATGAATGTGTGTGTATTTATATTTGTGTGTGTATGTGTGTTTGTGTATGAAGGTATGTTCGTGTATGTATGTGTGTATGCGTGTATGTGTGCGTATGCGTGTATGTGTGTGTATGCGTGTATGCGTGTGTATGTGTGTATGTTTGTTTTTACATATCTCTGCAACCTTCTGAAATCAAAGAATTCCATGGGTCTATCTCGCTTTCTTCTTTTTTAGTTCTACGATTCTCAGCCTGTCGAAATATTTGCTTGTTGAAACCCCCCAGCACGCGTGTAAAGTTTATTATTCAAATTTGAATGAACGGCTACGTTTACTGAAAACTCTGTGACTGATTATTAAGTTATTTTTTTGTGTCAAAGAACAAAATAATTTTTAGCGCATTGGATATAGCTAGGAGGTGTGGACGGTACCATATATCAGTAGAAAACCTTCTGTGAATATTATATATGTTTCGTAGAATTAATTAATCAAATTTAAGTTTCGCAATTGAATNATAGCTAGGAGGTGTGGACGGTACCATAAATCAGTAGAAAACCTTCTGTGAATATTATATATGTTTCGTAGAATTAATTAATCAAATTTAAGTTTCGCAATTGAATAAGTTACGCTTACTGGAATCTTCAATAATGATTCGTGTTTGACGTGTAATACACAGTATCACACAACACTAGGACTTCCTGACGAGTAATAAAGTTCTCAGAGACGATCACTTTCTAAACGTCTGCCTCGATATCTTTCCTGAAACATCTGGCTCGCTGGTTTTTAGTATGGTATGCGTTTAGTAGAACGTTATTTAACTTCCATAATTAAAATAAAACATTTTAAAATCAGGTTTATTTAAAAAAAATGAAATTATGTCGTGGCTTAAATTTGAATGCAATAATATTATAAATCTGGGTTGTAAGAGTGGAAATCAGCATTCTTTAAAAAAAATTTGAGAAATTGCTGAAAAATTCTAATATATTAATTTAATAATTCCGAACCTATAGGTGAAATATTTACTCAAGATAAAATTACCGTTTTCTTATTATGGAGTATTTTATTGAGAGAAATCATAAAATAAATTAGGCGTAAAATATTTATTAATAGCATTCATCATGTAAAATTTAAGTTCCATTTGATATATTGTAACTTTAGAAGAACTTTAAGTAATATATTAATAAATAACAGTTTTAAGATGTTAGAAAAATGTTGATTATTTATTTTAAAAACTGCTAAACTTAACGGGTAAGACTCAGACTTTCAGTGCCACTTTTCACCAGAGTTTCTGGATACTATGTGCGAGAGAGTGCTGTTTCCTTTTCATATCGGTTAAACTCTACTATTGTTGAATTACATGTCAACGTCTGCTAAGATAAAACAATATGCGGTGTGTGACAAGGTCTAACAAATCGCCAATCACAGAGTGTGTATATTTAGAACCGCTTTAATTACGCTTCCGTACTAATGTTTACGAGATCGATGAAATGTCCAGCCGATGTTCTCTAAGGTCACATTAGTTCGTCGTAAGTAGGGAAAATTTTCGTGTTCAAACAAGCCGGTGAGAACTGCACTTATTTATTAGATACATAGCGGTAGGTTAAATGTATAAAAGAATGAATAAAGATAATTAGGCGACTCGTAATACCGAGGTCTTAGGAGCCGATGAGGGTCAAGCGAGGTGAGTATGGAGCACCGTCAGCATGCAAGGGCCGGGAAAACGAGAGATCCTAGAGAGAAAACCCGCTGACTAGCGGCATCGTCCGGCACGATTCCCAAATGTGAAAATCTGGGAGCGACCCCGGCTGGAATCGAACCCGGTTCACCTTGTTAGGGGGCGAGTAGTCCGAGCACTGAACAACTGAACCACTAAAAATATACAGAATGGTCCTGAACTCCAAGCACACACTTTGTGAGATGATGTGTTTTTTGAAAATGTGGTAGAAAACAATATACGAATTACGGCCTAACGTGATTAATACGGGAAGTACTCACCGCTGAAAATGGGGAATTAAAATTGTTTGTTTGCAATATGTCTGAAACTACGTGAAATGAGACAACAAACTCGTTAGCAGTGTTTAACTGTTCTGATATGTGTCATTTGTGGACATTAGGATAGTTGAAACATCACTCTTCATTAGGAAGTCCGGCGTTCACATGTTATTAACAAAGAAAAGTGTCTTACATACACGAGTATGTTTATCGTGTGTTATTGCTCACGCTAAATGTTCGCAGACGGCTGATATAAACTCAGTCTATCACTATTCACGTAGTTGTTGTTTCATCTCTCGGCGTTTCTGACTTTTTGAAAATAACTACTTTTAATTCCCAATTTTTGAAGGCAAGTATCTCCATCAGTAATCACTTTTGGGAGTAGATAGTATCGTTACAAGACGACAGAGGGGCGTATCCTAGTTCGTGAATGAAGTCTTTATAAATAATAAAATTAATTAATTTGATTTTTAATTTATTCTCACGGCTTATATTCAGAAAATTAAACTATCTTCACGATCTAACTATATCAGGGAGTGCAATATTTAATGTATATGGCAATTCTAATTGAAGTCCTCATCAGTATTTATATATGGGTTATAGTGAATTAATTCACACTCATTCAATCTGTCTATTGGCATGCATCCAGTTCAATAGTCCCGCCCATCAACCTCACTCTCCACTTTACCAATGCTTGCAGTCCGCAAACTTCAAGGTCGCGCAATCCTTGAAACTCGCAAACTCAGAAACTTTCGGCTCGGAGGCCCGTCGCGGCTTAAGAAGTCTCGTTGGCCCGATCTGAAAGGTTCCCCACATCCCAAATCTCGCTAAGAGAGGCAAGTACAATGAACCAGAACATTATTTCGAGACAACCGCATAAATTCAATCCGCTGGAGGTCAGGAGTGCACGAGTTGTGGTAGGCTTATCGCAGCGGCACGAAGCGGTGGCATGCCTTTGAAAATCACCGCGCGCTCTCGGGTTACTTGCGTAACCTCCACACACTCCTTCGCTCGTACAACCAGCATTGGCAAGGGAAAATATGAAGAGCAGCAAGAATGTAACAGTGTTAAATTTTCTACCCCGTGTCTCATAACGAAACTTCTCACGAAGTTTGGGTCTAGAGTTTCGGATAAGCCTGTACATATATACAAGTATGGAGTACGGATGATATTTGTCTTCAAGACCTCACCGAGAATATACGGCGTGGTAGATCTTCACTCCAACAGCGTATAGCTTCCGTAGAGAGACCGCTGTTACTCGTAGCAAAGCAGGATGAATGGCCTCCGCGTCCGTTCTGGGTAGAGGAGAGGCTCCCATAGAGCCTCTGCACCTTTCCCGGAGAAATGAAACGTGAACGAAGCTAGACAACGCATCTCGAGCCCGAGCGTTGTTTACGACTCACAATCCGTGCACGCATACGTTGTTATACTGCGGACTCAGGCAACGCCTCGAAGGAAAGGGAACACCACTGACGATTTTTGGAATTTATCTAGAACGCAAGATGAAAGAAGGGAGGGGTATAACCAATCAGATTAGAGCCCGTCACTTTACATAAAAAATATAAATAATAAACTTTGTCCGTGTCGGACACTTTTCCCTCCAACCCTTTAATATTTTCAAAGCCACCCACTACTGTTCATGTGAGTACACCACTGCAGTCTCTGCTCTCACTGTTAGCACTCCATAGACTTACTATTATTTCGTTTCTATTAACGAAAAAATATTCATACTTGTCATAATTACTAAGTTTTCTTAAAATAATTATAATATTTTTTAAGTTGTATTTTTAAGAGGGGTGGTTGATTGGTTCATTACAGTAAACGGCCGTGTCATTGAATTTCAACGTACTGTAAATTACTTCGTGCGTTTGGGGAAAATACATTGTAACACGCTCTGCTTCCTCTCTCTCTCCCCCCTCCACCATGGGCCTGCGAAGTGCAGTACTTCAAGAGCATCACTGGTAAGGAACTGGAGAAACACGCGCAGAGTGGTGGGCGGCACCTCTGCCTTCGTCTCCTTCACGTTCACCCATCGGGCGCGTGCTGATATGAGCAGTAAACAGAGACCAGCATGCGCAAAGGTAGAAAAAAGCCGCCCAACGTGTGCCCCGGTAAGTCTATCAGGACTCATGCCACTCCCGTCCTTGGAGCATTAAATTACTTTGGTTATCGTTGCAAGAATGTTCTGGTCAACGCCCTCGCCTCCCTCGGCAAGACTCAGGCTTCAAGGAACTTTCTGTATCGGACCAGCTGATCTATGTGAGTCACTATGGGCCCCAGAGTCGACAGTCTGGAGTCTGGAGCCTTGTACAGTCTTACACGCTAGGTGTACAGAGCCAGCGAAGCGACGAGTGGCGGCGACGACAGTGCCCAGCGAGAGTTAAGTCTGCGGACTGCGAGCATCGGTACAGTAGAGAGTGAGGTGACTAATTGAAATGTTAAAAAAAAAAAGTAAATGAAGAACGTAACCATGGAAGACGTGGTGCTATCGCAGTGGTGGTCTCCCACGACAGAAAATACGGGTTCGATTCCCGGTGGGGTCGCGCCCACATTTTTCGCAAGGACGGAAACGTGGCGGACGTTTCCGTCAGCCTGCGGGTTTACTCTGGAGCGTAATCCCGTTTCCTTCCTGTCACTGGTAAACATGGGAACTTGCATTCGCCAAGACTCGGGTTTGGTTCTCCGGTACGGCCATTCTTGTTTCGGTTTAGCGTGGTTTTCCTAAGTCACTCCAGGTGAACGACAGGACGGTTCCTACATAAAGGCGTTTAAAATCCATGCTCTTCCCTTTTTTTTATATAATTTCGCCACATGTAACATTAACGTCACCATGGGTTGATATCTTGCAGTCGTGCGTCGATCAATTGAAAGTGTTAATATATTAAGAATGTAGATGTTTAATATATGAAGTTCAAGGTAAACTGAGCATTTTTAAAAGACCTGCCTAGGATTTTCTTTTATTCCCGTTCTGTATCACTTCCGCCATATATAAAATTAACGTTGCAAAAGGCATGATAACATTATTCATGCAACATCCAAGTGAAACCGTTGCAATATTTACGAATGAGAAAGTGTTAATAATGTGCAAATTCTTACACTAATAGCGTGTGTAAATATCTGATAATGCGTGGAAATAAAGAAACGCTTAGTTAAAAACATCATGGCTATAAATTTAGACATAGCATTCACAATACCAAGTTAAGTATTGAGAACTATTTTTATTAATCCGCTACCAATTTAACTGGGAGGTTGCATGCCGGTTTGAACTGCAGTACATAATTATAAAGTTCGAAATCGCTTATTTATCTTGTATTTGTTTTAGGTTTTGAAAATATTCTCTATTGAAGAGAGAATAGCCGTGGTATTAGCTGGTCTGAGAGGACTAACGTACGATGCAATGAGAGCTCTTCACACAAAGATTAAGGACACCTGGCCCCACAAATGTGATCATTGGCCATCTTGTCAACAAATTCAATCGCACAGGGAGTGTAGAATCTTCCACACAGTGTATTGTAGATCATCAAGCTTACGACTGAGACGCAGAGTCATTGCACGAGGGCTTCGTTCAAAGGCTTCCTGAATCCTTTGCACGGCGTCTTCAGTTACCGATGGCCTGCCTGAACGCTCTTCATCCTAAACACTCCCTGTGCGATTGAATTTGTTGACAAGATGGCCAATGGTCGCATTTGTGGTGCTAGGCTTCCTAAACCTTGGTGAGGAATCAGCTCTCACTGCATCGTACGTTAGTTCTCTGAGACGAGCACGGACCGCAGCTATCCTCTCTTCAATGGTGAACATTTTCAATACCTAAAAATAACACAAGGTATATTAGCGATTTACCACAAATGTAAAGGGACTTTATATTCACTCTAATGTTCCATGTTTTTACGCTTGTACGCATACAATAAAAATTAGTAATTCAGATATATTTATTGTAATATTTTAACGTGGACCTTCATAAAAGCACGGAAATTCTTCCTTCTACTCCGTTGCCAACATCACTGTGAACATGTCATAAACTGTGCCTTTCAAATAAACGTTGTTAGGAACAGGAGCATGTTTTGAACGGTTGTTTTCAAAAGCTCGTAGTTAAGCGCCAACAGTTCATATAGCGAAGGCAGATTGAGGCCGCGTTTCTGCTTCCGCCGAATCACTGGTTTAGTCTGTAATGTCACCGCTGACGACGGGATGTTGCGCGATAATTCCCTGTTCTCCACATTGCTATGTCGCTTCGTCGTTACGGGTGGTGAATACTTAGTTATATATATTACAAATTTCTTATATTAAGGCTCCCGCCTGCTTGGTGTAAGAAATACACGTTTTGCTAAGGCATTATTACAATTGCGTCCAAAAATACTGATCTACGAAAAGTACAGACAAGGGCTGTTTAGTTCTTTCAAAATTTCACGCACATTAAAAACACCATTTCTCTGAGTACTCAAAAACTGCTAAAAACTTTTTTTTTTTCAGAGCGCTGTATCTTAAAATAAACGCCGCAGATACATACAAAATTACTTAATGACCCTATAGAACGGACCTTTCTAAAGACTTTCTACTAATACAATAATATGGTCACCGCTCAAAGACCTACAGGTATACGCAGTGCTACTAGAACACTGCATGCCAGTTCAGTGGCCTTGCAGTTAGTGGCGATGGCGCACTTGATACAAGTGGCAGTGTCGCCCTTATCGCTCCCGCGCTTCTCGGCCTCGAACGCGGTAAACCGCTCCAGGTCGGCGGGAGCCTTGTGAGTCCTATGTCCTTGGCGTTGTTTTTACCATTCGAGGCAGAGCGTCAAGGGCGACAGGTACCCGCGTACTTAATATAGTCCCGGCGCATCCACGCGCAAGGTTCACCCCCGGCGGTCCGCTAGAACCGTGGGACCTTAAGCGGTGACCTTGTCATTTTATCCGTGCAAAGTCTGTAGCAAACATCAGTACACGTCTCTATACAAGTTTCGAGTGTTTCCGATCAGTATGTTTTCGCGATAAGGCAGCATGATAAGGCAGTTTGTAACTATGTCGGAGATCTTGGAGACAGCGTTTGTAATGTGCATAGTGTCTTGAATGTAGCCGTACCTCCTCTCAGGTTTATTCAATTTTCGTAAATCAGTAAATACGATGCAAGCAGAAAAATTTCAAGCTACAGTTGTACTCTGAAAAGCCAAAAAAAAAAAAAAAAAAAAAAAAAAAAANGGTTTAGGCATGCGTATGCAAATAACAGAGGTATGGAACCAATCAGAGTAACGCAAATCTAGTCGGCAGCTAGATCGGTTACTACTGCTACAATGGCGGGTTATCAAGATTTAAGTGTAGTTTGAACGTGGTGTTATAGTCGGCGCACGAGAGATGGGACATAGCATCTCCGAGGTAGTGATAACATTTGGATGTTCGCGAAAGACCATATCACGAGTGTACCGTGAATATCGGGAATCCGGTAAAACATCACATCTTCGACATCGCTGTGGCTGGAAAAAGATCGTGAAAGAACGGCACAAACGATGACTGACGAGAATCATTAAACGTGACAGACGTGCAACCCTTTCTCAAATTGGCGCAGATTGGATTTGTGGACTGCCCTGCAGGATTCATGGTGTGAATTGCCTCCTGCATACCTTCAGACATTAGTCGAGT
>NQII01002543.1:421230-464192 GCA_002778355.1 Clitarchus hookeri
GGGGGGGGGGTGCTACACGATATTAGGCAGGTGTACCAGTTTTTTTGGCTCTTCAGTGTTTACATAGTGCTCTTAAGGAGCACTCCTGTCTGGCGTTTTACCCGCTTTGCTTAGCGGTTTGAAAAACACGTTTTTTTTTATAACTTAACTACCACACGTGCATCCAATGTGTTGACCCTAGGAAAGAACACAAGTTTCACACTATACCGGCCGATTACTTTCAATACATAGCGCACATTACAAATATAATTTCCGGTTACTTCATACACAGCTACCAATAGCTTTTTTTTTTTAAGCTGAAGCGCTGTGACTCATACTATTCCGGTCAGGTAAGTACAAAAATTACTCCACGGCCCTGCGTTCAACCTTGCTGCCGTTTTTCCGACATTGGAATGATACGGTCGCCGTTTAAATTCCCACAGTTATACGCAGCACGACAGGAACTACTCTCCTCCCACCAAGACGAACCGGGTTTGGTTCCAAGCAAGGCCATCTGGATATTCGCATGTGCGAAACGTAGCGGACGTTGCCGTTGGGCAACGAGTTTTCTCGGGTCATTCCCGTTTACCCCGCTCCTACATTCCCACGTCGCCCCATCCTCGCCTCATTTGGCCCTCGCCTGCTCTAGAGAACTCGTTGTTAAGCGCAGACCGAAATTTCTCAACTCAACCTTGCGCGTAGTGGCGATGACGTACTTGATGTTCGTGGCAGTGTCGCCCTTATAGTTCCAGCTCTTCTCTATCTTAAACGTGGAAGTAACTCCAAGCAGACGGGCGCTATGACGTTAAAATAATTAACCTAGGCTTTTTTTTTTTTAACTTTTATGCCTTCAGTTAAACAACACTGACAAATCAAACTGAATACTTCTTTGATGGTGTAATACGACCTACTGCTAACAAAATTATGCAGAGATTTTGATATTTTATGTTTGTGAAAGTTGTGAGATAGAAATTCATGAGAAATCCGTTGCTCAGAGATCAGGAAATCTAGGCGCTGAAGGTTTAAATATTTTCTTTGAGAAACCACACGGAACGTGCTTTTTATCAAGGCGTTCATCGTCGATTTCAGAATCTTTCCTTGTGGGTTTTGTCCTGCTCACCAAAAGCGTGTAAATGGTTACATTTCTCGCTGATCATCTCCCTTCGCTCCTTCGACGTCCAATCACCTTCTCCTCGAAGCTTCTTCACGAAGAAACCCTTCGCCCCTCGGCATCGCAGCCCTTAGTGTATTATTGTATTTTCTCCGCCCCTTCCTCCTCCTCCCCCAATCCATCTCCAGACAAGCTTCTCGCGAAGTGAGTCTAATTTTACACCAATTTCTTTTCCCTCCACGCCTATTTTCCAACGGAGTCCTCCTGGGCGTCGGTTGCCCCCCTTCTCTCGGCTATTTCCGGCCTCCGGCTTCGCACCTTTAACTTAAAATTACCTGAGCTTTGTGGCATCCGAAATTCATGACTGAACGTCTGCCGTCGGAGGAGCGAGGGGAAGGAAAGCGCCCCACCGTCTGTAAACTGTAATTTCACGAAGTATCTTCCATGGCCGCGCAGTCTAAAGCCGATATGACGTGCCTGCAGCAGATCTTTCTTACACATTGCATAGCGTCTGTAGTTTACTCGCGGTATCTTCACACTTTTTGAATAAAATTTTTTAAAAAAACCACCCCACATAGCCTATGCTGTGTTTGGTTGTTTATAAAAAATTTCGTGTATCACAAGCGTTTTATACATTTGTGGACATAACACTACAGTTTATTTTTTGTTTTAAATTTACGGTTGATTTATATTCTACCAATAAATTATATTTCATTTGCAATTAAAATGAATAAAACCAGTGAGAAAGCAGTTGTGTTGTTGATGCCTAGTAAGAAATAGTTCTTATGCAAAATGCTATTACAATGAGTGCGGACGAATGCGATGCACTGTTCCTTTTGATGCAATTCTCTAGCCTTGGTTAAGCTTTGTTTGCAGGAGGCGGAGGAATATCCTGTAAGTAAAACTTTAGCAGGGCTTCAAAAAAGTTGGAAGTAACCGCGAACGGGCTGAAGAACACTCTCAAATCAGAATGAATGATTTTAATCATTATTGTTCGTACTGAAACACAGAGGCAGATGAGGAGGTAGGTAAGGTTTTGACGTCTCGTCGACAGCACTATTAAAAATGTCTATATATTGACGGACATTTTTACGAAACTCTGCGGTAAAAGACGGAAACGCAATACTTGATGACGAATAACGTAGGTGAGATCCGCAAATGCAAAACACGGAAAGTCGCCGTGTTTTCTATAGCTTCGGCTTTCGGGAACGGACAATGCCAAGTTTACGCGTAGCTTTGTCGCCACTGTAATCGGAAAATTCTCGTTCCTGCGGGAGTTTGGATATCCACGCCACTTTGACCTATCCCCTTTAACATCAGGCATGTGTAATATTTAGATATACTTCAACTACACATACTACAATAAAAACAGAGAAATACGCTTATCTGACTGCAGTGAAGAGGCTAAGTTATGCCCAAAGTTGTTACAAGAAAAGAACGCTTTCAACGTTTTAAACTCGGGTTCAAATCTCGCACAGGTATAAAATATTTTAACTTTTTAAAACATATTTTCTACACACAATAGAACATCCAGATAAAACAAATTAATATTTCTTTCGTTAACCATTTTTTTTATAAAACTGGAAAAACCAAAAACTAACTCGCAAATTTAGGGGTAGGTTCTGCGTTCTGTATTTTTATATATCATAGTCATCCAGACAAGGTTAAGTCCATACATATTATCTTTTACTCGAAGCAAGCGTTGTGCGATTTTTGGGCACAGCGCCTGACAAAGTTCTGCAAAAATTGCTGGAACGGGTGTGAAAGAAATTAAATTATAGTAAAGCCAAACATTTTGTTAGCTCAGATAACCTTTTTGAATAATTCACTGTAGGCACTTAATATATTTAGTTGTTGATAGATAGCTATCGTATACAGTATTTACTGATACATGCGTCTGTTTGCGATAGGCAATTTATTCCTCGGATAAAGTTATCTGACAGCCAGCATTGATAACTCTAACATAGGTGGCAGCGGCAAAAAAAAGACCGTGTGCAAATAGCGTTTCTCTTCCGGGATACATAGGCCCTATAAATATGATTAAAACAACAAATTTCAAACTTGTCTAAAAATAAGTGAAATTTTTAAACACTTGCTACAGTGGCGTGTGACATAATGTTGTTATTTACCAATACGATGATTTTTAACCACAGCGTCCAATAGCAGTCAAGCTTCATATTTTTGTGATACTAAGCGGAAGTGTAGTGGAGTGGAGAGGGAGGTCTTGAAAGCCCATGAGGGCGAAAAGAGGTGGATATGGAGCGGCGCCGGAAGGCGAGGGCGGGTAAATGGGAAACCCTCGAGAAAACCCGCCGACCAGCGAGCGGCATCGTACAGCCAGATTCCCGCGTGCGAAAATTAGGAAGCGACCCCCACCGAGGATCGAACCCTGTTCGCCTTTAAGGGAGATAGAGTTCTAGCCGCTATCCCACCGCGGCCCCGTGTGATACGAAACTATCTGCAGGAAGACTCGTTGTGGTTGAACTGTGGACACAGCAAGTGATGATATATTTGAATTGAATTACTGACCGTACGTGACAGCCTGTCGTGTATTTTGGAATGTAGGCATGTACTAGAGGCCAACAAGTTTATGGAAAATGACAAGTCTCGACTGAATCATCATGTTCCATCTATACATATTATAAAACTCAACGTGTCTCTGTCTGTCTGTTAGTGCGCTTATCACTCTAGAACCACGTATCCGATTTACGTGTTTTTTTTTAATTCACATTTATGTTCTCTCGCCAGATTGAAGTATATATTTTGTCACGTAAAGTAACATAAGGAATAAGGAGTGACGATAATAGTGAATCATGTCGGAAAATTTTTTTTCGCCAGCGCACTCTCTTGCAGTACGCTGTCTAAACCGTTAAAGATGGATGAATATCATGTCGGAAAGAATTGTGTAGAATAAAAAGACCTAAAAAAAAACTCCGAGCTAGCATATATCTATCTATAACAGAGAAATACTAATAAGAGGTTTTACCATTTAATTTCTCAATAAATAAATACGTAAACTTTAAGATGTTGTTTCCCCCCTTAAAAACTTAATATTTATAAAAAAAAACAAGTGTCATTAGAACTGCTTAACGAAAAAAAGCTAAACAATAATTCTGTATTCCACGCGAGCGGAGCCATGGGTACAGCTAGCATAACCATACATTTGACTTGTTGGTTGCGGTGACTTAGCGGAGTGACAGAATTGTTACGGTAGCGGTTAAAACATTCCTTTGTAAATTCAGTAACATTTATTTAAAAAAAGATATGTAAGTAATCATGACATACCACAGATATTGCGAGAAGAGTTAATTTACTTTTGTAAAAAAGCTAATTATATAGTATCAGTCAGTATTAAACTGTCCCGTACTACTCGCTAAGCAAACTTTAATATTTCTCAGGCAGTGTATGTATTCAGTTTTTTTTCTTAACTGATTTTATTCCGTGAACAAATATATAGTGTACTGCTTACACTTCAATTTATCTTACTCGTTTACCATCAGAAACGTCTAACGAAACCGCTTCATTGGTTCATGACCAGTAATTATCAAACTGTTGACTAATATCGTATTTAAGTAAGCGCATTATGTCTTTTTGTAGAAACATGCTCTTGAGATTGTTAACGGTACTTTATTGTGGAAGTATTTGAGAAAATAATTGTTGCTAATGACAAAATAAACATTTATATCTATATATTATATATCATTGGTTATGTATTTCTATTCTCATCTTCTCACTAGTGAGAAAGAAAATGCATTAAAAAAGTGTGCGTATTACCATATTCCCCCATCATCTATACGTCATAAACGAACCGTAATTTTTGAAGCTTGCATTGTACGATTTATTAGGTGCACGAAAGTAGCACAATTTATTTTCTAGCTACGCATAAAATGTTTTTTAATTTTTGAAACACGTTTAGCAGTCCGTGCAGTTAACTTATCGCATCCTATTTTGTGTCCACGAGAAGTCATTACACATGCAATATTAGGTATTTGTTTGACGACACCCATGTATAGAACATTATTTTCATTCCATCATTTACATTGAATTATTTATTATAATATTTCAAATCTCTGTACGCCGTTGACGCTAGGAAAATAGTCATATATTATTGATATCTTAAAACATATCAATATTACGATTTTGGCATTTCTTACAAATAACTCTATAATTATAATCAAAACAGGCAGGATTATTCTTATTATTACTGTGTTTTGCTATTCACTCAAGCTAGTTTTAATTTCATTATAAAAATGTTACTGCTATTGCTGCACCTACGTACAAAAATTCTGACTACATATTTTTAATTTAAAAAAATACATATTTTAAGGAAATTATTTTGTGTGCAGCACTGTTAAAAATGTACATATATTTACGCAAATGTAGAGTAAATATACGGAAACGCAATTCGTAATGACGAAAAACGCGGTTAAGTCCGAAAGTACAAAATACGTAAAAATCCCCGTTTTCCCTTTAGCTTCGGTTTTCAGGGACGAACAATGCCGAGTTTACAGAAAGCTGTCTTCGCCATAACCAGAAAATTATCGTTTCTGCGGCAGTTAGGTTATCCACGCTACTGATACCTATTCTGTCCGACATCAAAAAGAAGAGTCAAGTGTCTGCGACAATTAGTAACACTTAAAATACACTAATTTTTTACTATAAAGTGAGAAAAATTGCTTATGTAACTGTAATAGAAATAATAAAGTTATACCACAGGCATCGTATAAGTTGTAGGTGAGTGGTTAGAGTCATGGACTTAAAACCTTTTGTCTCGGATATAAATCTTGCTCAAGTAGAAAATATTGTTTTAACTTTTTCAAATATCTGTTCTATACACAGAACACCCACATAACGAAAATTAAAGACTTCTGTCCTTTTATTTTAAACTGAAAGTACAGAAAACTAACAAGGATATTACGGAAAATTATGTAAAGTGTACGGAAACTACATTTTTTAATAAACGTGTCCGTAATTTTACGGAGAGTTTACAGACACCTCTGGATAAAATTTTACAGGCACTTTCCCGTAAAAAGAAGGCAATTTTTTTAACAGTGAGATAGCTAATAGCAAATTTATATACGTTACGTAATGGGAGCTAATGTAAAGAATCATTAAAGTTATACTTTTGAAACTACTTTTTAACTACCACATTTTTAATTTATGGTGCTGCGCGATGCCTGTTTTCGCACACCCAGTGTATGTTAGTACTACCACGTATTGTAAACACACACGCGAATTAGAAATTTTCAATCTGTTACATATGAGTATGTGAGGCATGTTGGTTTTCACCTTGCTGCAATTTTGGTAATTATGATATCGTTCTGTTAACAGTTTAATAAGAAAGGTTACCCTACCTATGACGCTGTGGTCTTCAACTTTTGATGTGTGTGTGAAGGGCTGGTGGAGTTATTTATTATACGATCTTATGTCAAAAGAGGAAAAAGCGTTTAACTGAGTTTCAGAAGAGACGCAACTTTACTTTCTCCTTGGTGCGTTCGGCGTGAACAGTAAAATTATTACGCAAAATTTGGAATAGAATGAAATATAATATTCCATAAAATATCTTAGAAAAATTAATGTGGTAATTAAAATCACATTTTGCTTCAAGTTTTTTTAACTGTACATTGCAAGTTAATTTCTGAGTTGATAAAATGAAGTTATTATTTTCAAATCTATATATATATATATATATATATATATATATATATATCCGTTTTTATGTCTTGGAAGGTCATCGTTATAGATTATTTTCATAATACGGGTAGATTAACGCTGGGACGTACACAAAGATCAGTTTTTTTTTTTTTCATTTAAAGGAAAGGGATTAATAGTACTTCTAGAAACTTTGGTTTGTTGTTTCGTATGTACAAGTAGCAGTTAATAAAATGCCAGCCACTACTGCGGGTGAGCTCCAAAGATTAGTAATAAATTCTGAGGTTCCATAAATAGATGTAGAGGTTGTGCCAGTGGAATGGTACTAGCTTGACAGATGTACTGGGTAAATGTGGGATTGAATGAAAATGTAATAAATGTCGTGACATCATTGTAGAGACGTTCTGTCAACTAGACTGGCCTTTTATTATTAAGAAAACAAGCGAACCGGCCCGGCTTCACCCGGGTACAATTGAGTTTTACAGTGATACAGTAATAAATAAATTGGGAAAAGACAATTTATTTATGTGAAAACATAATTATAAAATTATACTATGTTGACTTAGGTTTTTAACTGATTACTGCTACCCAAAAGGAAGGAAATATTTTTTACCCGATAGACAAGAAGTAGGGTATTGTTTTTGGAGTGTATCTGTGCAACTGTCGCGTAGTTACCACATTTCCGCTTTCCAACATCGATGTATGAAAATCAAAACGTGAGTTTCATAAAGTTGTAGCTTTAGAAATAAGTGTACTTAGGTACTACTTTTAGCGCTTGCCTGAGGGATCTTAATCGATCACCAAAGTTAAGCAACGTTTCCAGCGGCACACATTTGGATGGGCGACCGTTTAGTGGCATAACATCTGAGCGCTTCCGGGCTTTGGAGGGCACGTTTAATATTCGGTCCCGGCTGTTATCGATTGATAGCACAGCCGTTAAGCCATTTCAAAGGTCCTTGGCGGCCTGATAAACTCTGACACCAGAGAGAAAAAATATTTTGGTCACGTTCCCAGCCGTTGTAGAATTACGTTTTGTTGTTATTCCACAGGAACCGTACAGTTTTCCAGGATAAAAGTACACTATGCCCTATTCCAGGATCTGAAGTACCTACATACTAAATTTCATCAAAATCCGTTCAGCCGTTATGGAGCTGAGTTCGGTCGCGTTCCCAGCCGTTGCAGAAATAAGTTTTGTTGTTATTCCACAGGAACGGTACAATTAATTAACCGAGATAAAAAGTATTCTATATTCTATTCCAGGATCTAAAGTACCTGCATAACAAATTTCACCAAAATTCGTTCAGCCGTTATGGAGGTGAGGGGTAACAAACATACACACACACACACACAGCCTTTCGCATTTATAATAATAGTAAGATTACGTTTCTTAGGTTGGTCCGTACATACGGAATTGTAGAGAACATACGTAATGTACAAGTTATGTGGTGTTTCATATTAGTGTAACTAGAAACTTATTACGAATCAGATCGGTGTGACTGCGTGATTTCGCTGTAACGGCACATTGTGAGTGTCATGGGGTGGCAGAGACAAAAACAAGATGTTGTCATTCAGTGTTTTCCGTCATACGTCCCACATTGATTCCTGCGGCTATTTCACGCAGTGTTGCTTGTCTGTTAACACTGACCATTCAGGGCACACGACATTGATCTCGCTCATTAAGTGCAGGCTGTCGGCCACTGCGTTGTCCATAATGGGAGGTTATGCCTGAAATTAGGTATTCTCGGCACACTCTTGACACTGTGAATCTCGGAATGTTGAATTCCCTAACCATTTCCGAAATGGAATGTCTCATGCGTCTAGCTCCAACTACCATTCCACGTTCAAAGTCTGTTAATTCCCGTCGTGCGGCTACAATCACGTCAGAAACCTTTTCACATGAATCACTTGACTATAAATGAAAGCCCAACCAATGCACTGCCCATTTATACATTTTGTACGTGATACTGCTTCAATCTGTATATTTGCATATTGCTATCCCATGACTTTTGTTACCTCAGTATATATATATATATATATATATATATATTTACGCACACACACACACACATACACACGCAGTGGATTACCACTAATTCTACCCTCGCTAAAACGAACTATTGCGACTGTGACAAAAGTAATAATCATAAATGCAAAACCAAATTGTAATTTCCTTTTTTTTGGCGTTGTAATAATACAGTACATAAATACTACATTGTTCAAGCTTGGTAACGTTCCAACTGGGCAGTGTTATTTCAATTACTAACAGTGGTTTTCCTTCTGCTGAATTCCACACTCGTTTTTGCTGCACTCCCGCCTTTGACCAAACGATTCAGAAATTCTGGTTTATATTTACGGGTACACGTTGTATGCTTCCATTTGTTAGTCATGTGGAAATCACTATGAACACAATTACATTCGCACGAAGTTACTCGGCACTCAAGCGGTATTTACAAGTTCATTGAAACAGCGACAGTGATCGACTGAACTAAAAGACAAAGAACATGCACATGCAGTGACAAACCCTAAGGCGGTGGCACTCTTAAGGCTCCCGTCTGGCTGGCGCTTGAACCGCGTTGCAGAGTGTTGGAAATACACGTTTACCCATGAAACTGCTATACGTGAAACAAAAGTGCTGATCTACGGAAAGAACACGCACTTCATACGATGGCAGTTGAGTACTTTCAAATTGTCACGCACGTTAGAAACACAATTTCAAGAGTACTCCAAAACGGCTAGAACCAGCTTTTTCAAAGAGCTGTACCTCAAAATATACGCGTCAGATATATACAAAACCGATTTTCTACTAAAAAAAATATAAAATAAAAATATATAAGTCCTATAGGTACTCGCAGTGCGACTAGAACACTGTCCGCCACTTCAGAGCCTTGCGCTTAGCGGCGATGACGCACTTGGTGCGCGAGGCAGTGTCGCCCTTATCGCTCCCGCGCTTCCCGGCCTGGAGCGCGGGAATAAAACCTCCAGATAGGCGGCAGCCTTAAAAATAGGCCATCACTCCGTGACATGCGCGCACGTATACATACTCACCGACTTGTTATATGTTACAACAACAAATTTTAAATTTTCTGCTAGCTGCTGCATTAAACGAAAAATTTCGTTTATTCCGAAAATCTGTTAATCCGAACTGGCCTCGGTTCCAATTAGTTCGNAAAAACCTCCAGATAGGCGGCAGCCTTAAAAATAGGCCATCACTCCGTGACATGCGCGCACGTATACATACTCACCGACTTGTTATATGTTACAACAACAAATTTTAAATTTTCTGCTGGCTGCTGCATTAAACGAAAAATTTCGTTTATTCCGAAAATCTGTTAATCCGAACTGGCCTCGGTTCCAATTAGTTCGGTTTATCGGAAGTCTATTGCGTAGTCTAGTGATTCCCGAAGTTTAATCTCACGACAGTAAATCGAATTGCTACGCAGCGCTATTTCCACCTTTTCTTCGTTTCTATACAGCCCCGCCTTTCTACAGTACAACTGTAAAATAAGTACATTTGCTATGGAACATCTTATTTGAGTACTCTAAAGTCACATCAGCGTCGAAGAGATCCAAATGCTACGACACATTTCGTGCGGGGACTTTGTACTCGGATATAATACACGTATAGGGAATTTTTTTCTTTCGTGGAATCAACAAGTAAACAATAATTAATGCCGAATGATCTCTTTAGCGCTAGATTTGCGGATATTGCCTTCTTTTACGGATATTAAATTGCTTAAAGATTATGTACATGTATGTATCAGAGATAATATTTTTAGTTCAGTTGTACGGCCGTCAGAATTATACAGATCAGCAGCCACGTTATGTATTTACAGCACACCTCTTGGTTTAAAAATTTTTAAGTCTGAGATTGGGGCGAAAAACTTCCAGAAATTTTCCAACATTTCTTGTGAATAATCTGTTTGTTTGTTACGTGGATTTCTACGAACTAATTATTCCTTCAGAAATTCTTTATTTCGGTGTACTTTAACCACATTGGTTTAATTTAATTATTTTCGTATTTTTTGATGATAAATAAGTATTTTTATTCACTATGGTGCCTAGTAGCATTTATTATTAATAATAATATTGTGGGAAGATGTTATCATTGAAAATTTTTCAAGTACTAGTTTGTAAAATACTTATATTGTGTACTTCCTTATCAACTGGTACATTAATTAGTTCAGGGAGTTAAATCGTGAGCAAAATTGGCCATATTATAAAACATTTTACACAGTAAAATCGTGTAAATAACTGGCCAATTTGCCAGTATAAAAATATATATTATCGTTAAACAATACATCAGACAACTCTAAAACCACATGAAAATTCTGAAAGTTCTGGCCATGATACGGAAATATTTCCTATTTTAAACTGCGATGGTGTGGTGAGAGGGGAGGATAGTTTGAGTGAACAACCGTGCTATCTTCCATTGTATAAATTGGTTTTCACACGCTTAGAAAACCTATTTCTAGACCTATTTTTATCATTAAGTTGCAAACATATCTTGTTTGTGTAATTTATTTTAATTACTTATTTAAGTGATTTAAAAGTGTTACTCAGTGGCTCAAAGAACAAGGATATATACTTTAAAAATAATAAATTAGAGATTGAAGAACACTTTTCTATAATTTTAATCATGCGTTAATTTTTATCATCTTTTAAATTGAGTGAAAAAAGACGTACCTGAAACGACACTTACAAATAAAGTTTATTTTTACGAAAACAATACACATGATAAAACTAGCAATTTTTTAATAATATCTGTAGTAACATAGGAATGTTCTTGTATTAAAATTAACGTCTAATATTCCGTTAATAGTTTAATAAATTGCATTATATCATGGAAATATTTTATTAAAACCTTAGATATCTCACTATGTTGAAATATTGTTGATAGTGGCTCGGTTTAATTAAATTAATATAGTCACTCATTAGAAGCGGTTTTAAAGCAATCGTTAAGTCATCAATATATAAGAATTTTGTGAATATATTTACGTTTTTGTAATGAATATTTCTTCGGTTGAATCGCATTAAGTAATTTACAGTCGAAGTATAGTGAAAGTGACAACTTTGGTCATTGTTTAATTTTTACGTAATTATTACAAATATTATGTAAACAAATTAATTTTGATCACAGATTCGTGTGGTACAGTCCGCATCCGCAAATAACTTGACATCGTGCATTCTCTTACAGCTAAATTTATCAGTTTTTCGCCACACGTTCTTAATCTTAAAGTGTTACAAAATTTTTGGCACGTCTGGGTATATATACATAAATATTTTTTTATCGTTACATCCTTCTTACTATTATTATTTTCTAATAGTTTATAACCAAAAGAATAATAAACAAAATTTTATGCAGTTAGTAGTGGTAGCAACCATAGAAAATAAATTCCAGAAAATGTTATGTGCTGGATGCTATGCCTAATCAACCCACCAAAATAATGTAAAATTAAATTTGTATCACGAGGTTTCAGAGAAAAATCTATACAGCCAAGTCCTTAATGGTTTTTTTTGACATTCATCTAAGAAAATGCCAAAAACGAAGAAATTTAATAAAATGTCTTGAAAACTGCGCTATAAAAAATATATTGATGAACTGTCTTACAAGTGAGAAAATCGATTACCCTTACACATGTGGGAATATTATCGTGCGGTGAAGATACACGAAAAGTAGATCCAGCACGCTATATATTACACTAAAGTGACTCTTTATACACACTCTCTTAATAAATATTATTTTAAATTTATGATAAGTAGTAATATACAGTGCGTGAGCTATAGAAAATCCACTGAATTAAATTAGAAATTACGAAAAGTGAGACAATGCTTTCACGCAACGTGCAAGTGTTAAAGTGTAAGTTTCATTTGATGAGAAATGTCTTATTACTAGCATAAGCTTTAACGTAGAAAACAGCAAAAATTTTGATATACAGCGTGTCCCAGAAAGCGCGCATAAGAACCACACTACGTGATTCCTGAGCGAGATTTGAGGTGATAATGTTAGTGGCAAAATGTCGTACGAGACATTTTTCGTGCACAATGTGACAATACAGCACGGAGTTAGTCCCCTCATATGTAGAATGGTCAACACGTTATGTAAACTACACGTTGAACTGTTAGTACTGGGCGGTATTTGAACCCGCGCCCATAACATGATGGCCAGGCCAGCGGTAGAACGATATCAGCGGAGAGCGCAAGAGGGCACTAACCGGGTTCGATTCGCAGTGGTCATCCCCCCCCTTTTTCGAACATGGCAATCGAGACGGACGATGCCGCTGGTTGGCGGGTTTTCTCGAGGATCTTCCATTTGTCGAAAATATCAGATAAGAAAATTTGGCAATCAAACTTTAGTTTCTGTTTTATGTATACTAAACTCGCAGTGCCATTAATACAATTCTAATAACATTTCTACAAATTTAACTTATGTATAAGCACAAAAAAAATTAATATTTTTATATCATTTTACCATAGAGTTTAAATAGTATTCACTTATAAAAATATATTCATGCTATAGGTAGTGCAGACTTTTGCACTATATGTCATCAATTTTTACATACTTTGCTATTGGCCTACAACATTCATCAAACTTCCAAGTACTGTGGAGATAAAATTACAATTTGAATTTCACTCTGGTAACAAAAAATACCTTCAGTCAGCTTTTCCACAGTTTTTCAAAAGTGTCACATTACGCAAAATAATTTATCAAAATATTGTCTTATAATGACTGCTTTACTACTAAATATTTTTTCCCCATCGAAAAGTCTTTTGATCACTTCAGTGTTTTTTTTTTTTTTCGGTTCATATACGGCCAAACGTTTTGCCATTATTTATAAAATAATGACTTGCACAGTTATTTATTTGTATGTTAAAAAGTAGTAATTCCCTTTCCTATGTTAACAAAACAATTCCTTAGATAATAAAAAATTATTTTCTTGTCGTCACAGAACATGCATGCTTGTTTACGTACAGTACATTACGATATCGTTAATTTATCATTAAAGAAAAAGTTTTGTACAAAGGAAGTGCTGACAAAGATTCGCACGTTNATGCGGTTGACTGTTGTACGCTGTCTCGACAAGCCTGCCTTGTCCCAGTCTGGCACGACGTGCGGCCGCAAAGCCTGCGCGACTGACTGGTACCCGCCGAGGACACCGGACTCTCTATCCAGCGGTCAACGTAAGACGAGACCAGCTCCTCGACCACGGAGGGCACGGCGGCAGGTGGAAGGGCCTTGCTGTGGTCGGCGACCAGCCTGCGGAAGACCAGCAGAGAGCCCCCGCACGCCGCCGACGGCGAAGAGTCGTTCCTGCACAGGTCCTGTTCGCGCGCCACCCGCGCCATGCCGCTCACGAGGCCCTCGTCGGAAGGCCCACTCCAGAGGCTTCAAGGTCAGTGGCGGGAGGTGCGCGGCTCCAGCAGAGACAGTGACCCGCTGAACACGGGCAGCACCTGCGCGACAAGTATGCGGTTAAGGACGTTTGCTTTACACCGTAGTAAACAAAGCAGTATATTCACACTTTTCGAATCGAAAACCTTTGAAATGTCCCCCCCATCCATGGCGTGTTCGGTTTTTTCCTAAGTATGTCGCGTATCACAGGCGTCTGTCACTTCTGTTTACATACAACTGTATTATTTACTATTAAATACAACTTTTCCTTATATTTTATTTATAAATTATACTATATTTTATTTGTGATTAATATGAATAAAAACAGAGAAAAGATAGGGGTGCTGGTATGGCCTAGTAAAAACTAGCTCTCCCGCNAAAGATAGGGGTGCTGGTATGGCCTAGTAAAAACTAGCTCTCCCGCAAAATATGATTTAACTGAGAGCGTACAAATGCTCCTTTGATGTAATTGACTTGACTAAGTTAAAGCCTTGTCTGCATGAGGTGGAGGGATAACCTGAAAGTAGAACTTGAAACAAGGCTTCTGAAAAGATGGAAGTAGACGTGAATGGACTATACTTGTATACTCATAAAAAACAGAAAGGAAAATAAGCGGGTAGAGTTGTGACATTGAAAAACGTCTAACCTGCAACGCCCGGAGGACCGTCGCGTACCAGTTAACATCGTCGCTGGCGTGGAGCCTCATTACCTGCCCTAGCTCAACGGCTCCCGTCGTACTCTCGACGTCCAGCATGTCCTTGAAGGCCGCGAAGTTGCCCATCTTCCCGTCTTCCTCCAATTGCCAGGTGTCGAACATGAGGTGCAAAGNATACAACTTTTCCTTATATTTTATTTATAAATTATACTATATTTTATTTGTGATTAATATGAATAAAAACAGAGAGAAGATAGGGGTGCTGGTATGGCCTAGTAAAAACTAGCTCTCCCGCAAAATATGATTTAACTGAGAGCGTACAAATGCTCCTTTGATGTAATTTTCTTGACTAAGTTAAAGCCTTGTCTGCATGAGGTGGAGGGATAACCTGAAAGTAGAACTTGAAACAAGGCTTCTGAAAAGATGGAAGTAGACGTGAATGGACTATACTTGTATACTCATAAAAAACAGAAAGGAAAATAAGCGGGCAGAGTTGTGACATTGAAAAACGTCTAACCTGCAACGCCCGGAGGACCGTCGCGTACCAGTTAACATCGTCGCTGGCGTGGAGCCTCATTACCTGCCCTAGCTCAACGGCTCCCGTCGTACTCTCGACGTCCAGAATGTCCTTGAAGGCCGCGAAGTTGCCCATCTTCCCGTCTTCCTCCAATTGCCAGGTGTCAAACATGAGGTGCAAAGTGGTGGGCACGTCGATCCTTCTCAGTTTCGTCAAGAAGCGCTCCACCGCTTCCTGCCCATCACGTCGACGTACCCGTGGATACCCGGGCAGTAATATACCTCCACCCGAGGTCCTTTGCGCACGCTCTTGCCTTTTCTGACACCAACTCTGGTGTTCGATATCTGGTTGTCTTTCATGGACCAGTCTTCTTCGCCTTCTTGAATATATTGCGCCTGTTGACAGACATTGATTTAATACAATTAGGAACCCTATTCAGTGTTAGGTTGGTATATCTTAACGTCTCTTCAACAGCGAGGTCTTTAGAGACGGAGAAAGTTGCTCAGGAAAGCATCAACGGCAAAGCAATCGGCCATGGCTTGTATAGGCTGTTCATGGTAATCTGAGCACTTTCGAAAGCCCTTNAAGCATCAACGGCAAAGCAATCGGCCATGGCTTGTATAGGCTGTTCATGGTAATCTGAGCACTTTCGAAAGCCCTGCTTAACATCCACTTGTATGCACATTGTATATTCTTGCAAATTATGTAAACTTAACATTGCCAGGGACCTCATCACTNCTTAACATCCACTTGTATGCACATTGTATATTCTTGCAAATTATGTAAACTTAACATTGCCAGGGACCTCATCACTTTATTTATGTGTCAATTAAGTGAATTTCTAAAATTATTTTTAGAATAGTAAATATTTTACAAATCTGCTCATTTTTACACCTTGATGCATTAATAAAACAATTAATGAAAACAATAATTTAAGTTATCATAAATTGTTACCTAGCACTTTTTATTCGTCGTTAAGATAAGGAATTAGTTTTACTTTATCGTTAGTAATTNTTATCATAAATTGTTACCTAGCACTTTTTATTCGTCGTTAAGATAAGGAATTAGTTTTACTTTATCGTTAGTAATTTTACTGGGCTCATGTCACTCAGTGCGCCCGTTAAAATATATGCACGTAGGCGCACTGACANGTAATATTACTGGGCTCATGTCACTCAGTGCGCCCGTTAAAATATATGCACGTAGGCGCACTGACAATTTTTCTAAGATTAATTTCAAAAGTGCTCACTTTATCGTGAACAGCCTTTAATATCTGAAAGTAGTTTTTCTAACTGTGTGTAGCGTAGTGAGACTAAATAACCCAATCCCTTCTAAATGCTGCTTATTTTGAGGCGAAGTCTTGAGTAGAATGATTTAGTATGTTTGGGGACAAGGGCATGGTGCGTCGAAGTGCCGGAGCTGTTCATGCTCTGTCATTCCGGTCCCCCAGCAGCCATATTGTCCACCATGTTGAATGCCGGTGACCTTGACCTTTAATCTTGGCTCCGGTGACCTTTGACCTTGAAAACCAAAAAACTCTTAAGAAGTCTCAAAAATGTATAAAAAATGTATTTAAAGAGTTTATTATTTAAAAAATTAATAAAAATTACTAAAGAATTAATGATTAACAAATTTATTTTTAAATTTATTTTGTATTGTTTTTGCTAAACTATTTATAAGGCGCGCCCCAAATCCTCTCGGGAAAGCAGTCATTTTCTTGCTCTTAAAAAAGAAAATTGTATGTGTTTTGTCCGAGCGGCCATAAAATCTTTTCAGCCATTTTAGTATTTAGAAGTGTGCGCTCGCTCAGTGTCTTCTACAAATGGGACGAGTTGCCGTACCTGCAGCAAGAAAGTCTCCTGGTCTTCGCACATCACAAAATTTCGACTGTTTTCAGGTATTTGTGGACCTGCCTACAGCGGGAAGAAGACATACGGGACTGCCTCCCATGCAAGTGCAAGTTTTTCGAGGACTGCACCACCTCGGTTCCCGACATGCCGCATTGCAGTGACTGGTGCAAGGCCCGCCGAGCAGCCCTGACGACATCCGCGCCTGTGGAAGACGCCTCCGTGGAAGACGTGCCCATGAAAGACGCCCCTGTGGAAGTCTTTTACTGGCTCTGTGGAAAATGCTCCCTTCAAGAAACTTTTTATTTGCAAGCACGATACGATGGCGAGGAAGCCAACCCAGAACACAGGTGGCCGATGTGTATGAACCTTGATGAAGTCGTAGATGACTTTGTAAAAAAAATTTGAAAAAAATAAATTTCTTAGTGTGCATGGGAACTTAAAAAATTTATATAACACAAATATCTAGTGGGAAAAAAAAACAATGCTTTGCACTCGTACACCATCAAGCAGATTGCCATCTTGTACAGTGACGAAAACGAAGAAACCAAAGTTTTCACTTTTTTACAGCAGTGTCCTTGGCAGCACCTCGACCGCACCACGCAACAGGCATACCGCCTGCAGACATACGAAGAATACGGACTAAGGTTGGACGAGGGAAATACTCCATACGAAAGAATTCCCAACGTCTTGGAGGAAGCCATAATTTGCGAGTACCCAGTGATCGTGATTGGAAGACGGTGGCCGATGGGGGTATGTACGAGTTGCCTGATGGTTGCGGGTTCGTACCAGTAGACGATATGGACGAAGTTACTCCTCGTGCCAATATCGTGTGGATGAGTTAAAGAATATTATCTCCATTTTCTNAGTAGACGATATGGACGAAGTTACTCCTCGTGCCAATATCGTGTGGATGAGTTAAAGAATATTATCTCCATTTTCTTCTGCTATGCTGTTGGTGTTCTCTTCTTCTTCAATTGACAACACAGCTATCGTAAATTGAACAGGGGTTTGAAACCCTGCAAGTTTCGAAATGGTCCTACAGATTATTCTCTCCCAGCTTCACCAAGAGCCCCATCAGCTCTGACTTCGAATACAATGAAATTGAAGAAATGGAAGTACATGTGCAGCAAATTTTAGGGTTTTTTTATATTGTAGGTAAAAAAGTCAAGCATAAATATTATTATGTAATAGGAGGCATTTATATGAAATATTGCAAGTGCTTGACCATTCTCCAAGGGAAAAGCAAGNTAAATATTATTATGTAATAGGAGGCATTTATATGAAATATTGCAAGTGCTTGACCATTCTCCAAGGGAAAAGCAATAGCAATCAATATTTATAACAAGAAAGGAAAAAAAAATCTTCGTTTTTAACATGGAGAAAAATAAATCACTGGACACACACAGTTAGAAGTTAAATAACGTTTCGTTATACTTTACTCAAAAACCACACTCACACAAACATTACACCAAAAAATAAGGTTAAAATGTTTGGTTTGCAAGTATAGGAGCAAAAAAGGCGTGTCTCTAAAATCACATTTTTACATCCATATACATGTATAATGAAACTGAGACTCTAGGATGGTAGAAAACTTAGCACAAATCCTTCCGTGTAGCATTTCACTTCCGTAAGAACACGCACATAGAAAGTCAGTTCGAGTTGTAAATCGGCAACATCTTTACGTANTTATCATAAATTGTTACCTAGCACTTTTTATTCGTCGTTAAGATAAGGAATTAGTTTTACTTTATCGTTAGTAATATTACTGGGCTCATGTCACTCAGTGCGCCCGTTAAAATATATGCACGTAGGCGCACTGACAATTTTTCTAAGATTAATTTCAAAAGTGCTCACTTTATCGTGAACAGCCTTTAATATCTGAAAGTAGTTTTTCTAACTGTGTGTAGCGTAGTGAGACTAAATAACCCAATCCCTTCTAAATGCTGCTTATTTTGAGGCGAAGTCTTGAGTAGAATGATTTAGTATGTTTGGGGACAAGGGCATGGTGCGTCGAAGTGCCGGAGCTGTTCATGCTCTGTCATTCCGGTCCCCCAGCAGCCATATTGTCCACCATGTTGAATGCCGGTGACCTTGACCTTTAATCTTGGCTCTGGTGACCTTTGACCTTGAAAACCAAAAAACTCGTAAGAAGTCTCAAAAATGTATAAAAAATGTATTTAAAGAGTTTATTATTTAAAAAATTAATAAAAATTACTAAAGAATTAATGATTAACAAATTTATTTTTAAATTTATTTTGTATTGTTTTTGCTAAACTATTTATAAGGCGCGCNACCTACATTTCCAGAGTTCTTCCACAGCCCCACGCCCAGCAGACGACTAACCCCCTCAATTCCTTCTTCCAATATATTTAATTGCCCAAATGCCCCACCACCTCCACCACCACCAATGATTCCCATTGGCTAATAACTCACCTTCATTCGACTAATTAGTCGTGTTCGCACCTCGCACGCCAATGATTATCCTTGGTTAATTAGTCGCATTCGCTCCACACCCGCCAATGATTCTCATTGGCTAACTACTCACCTTCGTTCGTTCCTCTTCCAATACATTTAACTGTCCAATTACTCATATTCACTCGACCAATTAGTTGGCCGGTCCCCACCCCTCCAATTTTTCTGATTGGCTAATAACCACATTAGTTCGGGCCAATTAGNATGATTCTAATTGACTAACTAGTCACTCAAACCACCAATTAGTCGGCAGGCCTCCACCCCTTCTTATATTTTTAATTGCTCCGCCAAATACTCCATCCCATACCTATGTTTCTCATTGGCTAACCACGTGACACGACAATCTCTCTCATTGGCGTATTACTCGTGCGTTTTCGGAAACCATATTTCAGACCAATCAGCGGCCTGCTTTAGTCGCAAGCGCGTGTGTATTGTTTTTTCTAAACTATTTATAAGGCGCGCCCCAAATCCTCTCGGGAAAGCAGTCATTTTCTTGCTCTTAAAAAAGAAAATTGTATGTGTTTTGTCCGAGCGGCCATAAAATCTTTTCAGCCATTTTAGTATTTAGAAGTGTGCGCTCGCTCAGTGTCTTCGACAAATGGGACGAGTTGCCGTACCTGCAGCAAGAAAGTCTCCTGGTCTTCGCACATCACAAAATTTCGACTGTTTTCAGGTATTTGTGGACCTGCCTACAGCGGGAAGAAGACATACGGGACTGCCTCCCATGCAAGTGCAAGTTTTTCGAGGACTGCACCACCTCGGTTCCCGACATGCCGCATTGCAGTGACTGGTGCAAGGCCCGCCGAGCAGCCCTGACGACATCCGCGCCTGTGGAAGACGCCTCCGTGGAAGACGTGCCCATGAAAGACGCCCCTGTGGAAGTCTTTTACTGGCTCTGTGGAAAATGCTCCCTTCAAGAAACTTTTTATTTGCAAGCACGATACGATGGCGAGGAAGCCAGCCCAGAACACAGGTGGCCGATGTGTATGAACCTTAATGAAGTCGTAGATGACTTTGTAAAAAAAATTTGAAAAAAAAAAATTTCTTAGTGTGCATGGGAACTTAAAAAATTTATATAACACAAATATCTAGTGGGAAAAAAAAACAATGCTTTGCACTCGTACACCATCAAGCAGATTGCCATCTTGTACAGTGACGAAAACGAAGAAACCAAAGTTTTCACTTTTTTACAGCAGTGTCCTTGGCAGCACCTCGACCGCACCACGCAACAGGCATACCGCCTGCAGACATACGAAGCATACGGACTAAGGTTGGACGAGGGAAATACTCCATACGAAAGAATTCCCAACGTCTTGGAGGAAGCCATAATTTGCGAGTACCCAGTGATCGTGATTGGAAGACGGTGGCCGATGGGGGTATGTACGAGTTGCCTGATGGTTGCGGGTTCGTACTAGTAGACGATATGGACGAAGTTACTCCTCGTGCCAATATCGTGTGGATGAGTTAAAGAATATTATCTCCATTTTCTTCTGCTATGCTGTTGGTGTTCTCTTCTTCTTCAATTGACAACACAGCTATCGTAAATTGAACAGGGGTTTGAAACCCTGCAAGTTTCGAAATGGTCCTACAGATTATTCTCTCCCAGCTTCACCAAGAGCCCCATCAGCTCTGACTTCGAATACAATGAAATTGAAGAAATGGAAGTACATGTGCAGCAAATTTTAGGGTTTTTTTATATTGTAGGTAAAAAAGTCAAGCATAAATATTATTATGTAATAGGAGGCATTTATATGAAATATTGCAAGTGCTTGACCATTCTCCAAGGGAAAAGCAAGAGCAATCAATATTTATAACAAGAAAGGAAAAAAAAATCTTCGTTTTTAACATGGAGAAAAATAAATCACTGGACACACACAGTTAGAAGTTAAATAACGTTTCGTTATACTTTACTCAAAAACCACACGCACACAAACATTACACCAAAAAATAAGGTTAAAATGTTTGGTTTGCAAGTATAGGAGCAAAAAAAGCGTGTCTCTAAAATCACATTTTTACATCCATATACATGTCTAATGAAACTGCAGACTCTAGGATGGTAGAAAACTTAGCACAAATCCTTCTGTGTAGCATTTCACTTCCGTAAGAACACGCACATAGAAAGTCAGTTCGAGTTGTAAATCGGCAACATCTTTACGTANGTGTAGCATTTCACTTCCGTAAGAACACGCACATAGAAAGTCAGTTCGAGTTGTAAATCGGCAACATCTTTACGTAACGCACGTAAGATTCTTTCAAAATTATTTAAACATTTGTGAATCTCATCCCCGTCAGGCCGATGGGAGGGTGGGTTAGCATCAAGAGGCAGCGGAGACCACATGTCCTTGCAGCAAAGGCATATTTTAGCATTTGTGAAAGCAATATCAGATACCGGAGAGTACTGTACCGGCACAGATGAGTCAGTCACTTTGTTGGAAGAAAGAGTCCCCGTTGTTTGCACATGTAAAACCATAATTTCGGGCGATCCACATTTTTAAGCTGTGGTGTGTTACCAGGTTCCAGCAACAGGGAACATTTAGTTATGTTGTCGCATGTAGCCATCTCACCCATCTGGAAGCCGCGAAAGGGTTGCGTCTGGGTACTCCAGAAGGGTGGCGTCTGAGAGCCCTGGAAGGGCGGCGTCTGGGTGATCTGGAAGGGTGCCGTCTGGGTGCTCCGGAAGGGCGTATCAGTCGCGATGCCGACTGTTGCTATAGGTGCAGTGCCGGATTCTACCATGGTCTCCGATGGTGCAGCGTCGCATCGCCCTGAGGCGATAGATGCAGAGGCACCCATCTTTACGAATAAATTCCTTGCACTAATTAGGAGAGCCTCGTCACTCTCGAACCAGAAATCGATCGTTGACATTACGAAGATGGCTGCTAATTTCCTTAAGGTAGCCACAGTGCGGAGTCTTCAATACCAATACAACTATGGCACATCGATGCCCAAACTGAAGCTTATAAGCAATTGTCCATCCCCTCATATAATGTTATGCATACCCCCACCACAGCCTGTCCCCCTTCGTCATGTGTCTGTAGGCCTGCGAATAAAAAAGTATATTTATATGTATATACCAATTTATTACTAGCTATGCAAGGGCTCTTAAACAAGTTAATTTTATTACTTTTTCCTTTCAAAAAATATATTTTGACAAATAAAATATTAATATTCTATCAACGAAATTCTGTCAATGACCAATGACAAAGTAATGGTGTAGGGGGACGTTCAAAGGCTAATAAATGGACAGGGAATTTTTACCCGCCGTAAGACTATTTTATTTTTTTTTAGGAAAAATTGAATATTATATTTTAAAAAATAGTTTAAAATAAAATCCAGAGTTAATAAATTTTTTATTAAGGTAAGTTTTATTTACACAAACGAAAAAAACTATAAACGCACGTAAAATTTGAAAGTCTTAAAAAAATTTCATGTACTAGCCAAAACATGTTCATAAAGAAATATTAGCAGTCTTTGACGTTCGATCTGCGAAAGTAGAATGGCAATGCTCTAATATCAATGGAGAATGGCAATGTTAAGTCGGCCGTGGACGATTCACAGTTCGATGCAGGTTCCCCAGAATTTTTATGCATCGAGGTGTCAACACGGTGGCTGCGGCAAGACCTTCAACATTTAGTTGGGACGGTTTGAGTCGAATCTTCGCTGGTATTATTTTGCCGACGTACGCAGTCCTTGGTGCAGCAGTCAAGGGCGTGAATTTTGGTGGTCGTTGGAGGAGGGTCAACTTTGCCGCGACTTGACGTTGCTGAAAATTCCAGAACCTGGTCCACGGTTGCAGGAACAGCCGCACTCCGTTTGGTGTGACGAACCACACAATTCCCAAGAGTACAGCACGTTATTATCTGGCGAGAAGGCTCGTAACCACCCGGAGCCACTGAATATAAACCAGTGGTGTCCCATCCTTCGCATTTTTTTTCGTAGGTATGCAGTGATCCAGACTCCCAGAACGAATAGTTGATTTTAGAATCGCTCGCATATGACAAGACGTACCGGTTCTACAGATAAAATAGTGTCATCTTGCTACCACGGTGACTCGTGCTTGACGAGGCGGCTAATTTTATTTCGGGCTCAATTTAATTACATACTTTTTTTCGCATTGTGAAATGACGTCATCTATACACGTAACTGTAACATGATGTGTCTTCGTATTTCACACAGCCTAAGATCACGCTTAGGACTTGCAGCAGGTGTTCGCAGCGACTATTGAAGATAATTTTGCATCTACAACAGCACATAACTGTTTTGTTTTCCGAATCTGCATCCTGCGAAATCACATCTGCAACCTCTTCTCGAACGTTAGCTGGCATACAAAAAAAATGTTTACGCTACGAGATATATAACCATGTTTATATATCCCTGAAATAAGCATGCCACTCGTAAAGTAACTGGGCGTTTTTTGAAGCGTCCTCCAAATAACTACGACAAGTTTCTTTCCTCATTTTGCGAAGGGAAGGACACCCATGATCGTCCTGTACGTCAATTATTTCCAATTGGTTTTTGCAAAAATTACTCAGCCGTTTTTTCTGCTCGAGCCGCGCCACGTGAATCGGTCCTCGCGGATATTGCATCAGCAAGTCACACAGCACGTTTCCCACCTGATGATACGGAATCTTGTCTTCGTCCCAGCACAGTACGTGGTAGTACTTGGTCAATTTTTTTGAAGATGTTTTTTCTTTTAACTATAGGAAAACTGATAAACACAATTTTTTTTACCAACAGTGCTTTTTTAAAACTTATGTGAGCAGGAAATAACTCGAGATAAAAAAAAATATACATATTATTTAAAACATTTATTTATGCGAACATTACAAAATTTTCCTTCTGCATAGAAAAAATACAAGGAATGCATTTTTTTTTAACGAATTTCTTCTCTGAGTCATGATGTTACACACAATATTTTTTTCAATGTACCATGGGTTATTATAACTCCATAATCTTAGTGCTTCAGAGTTGCAAGGAGCACAGAAATGTCTTTGATTTTTGCACTCGTGAAGTCTTGTGTTGGATGTCTCGACGAACTGTGAAACGGCCGGCAGTAGCACTGTTCGTGAAGGTCTACGTTCTGATGGGCCACGCATTGCGAATCGCCGACTCTTGGCCACTGGTTCTTCCTCTTGAAACAGCGAAAAAAGGATGACAGAGAGAAAATGACTGTTTTCCCGATGGGATTCGCGGTGCGCCTCATAAAGAGTTTAGAAAAAAACAATATATACACACTTGCGACTTAAGCTGATTGGTCTGAAATAAGGTTTCCGAAAACGCACGAGTAATTATCCAATGAGAGAGATTGTCGTGTGATGTGGTTAGCAAATGAAAAGTATAGGTAGGGGATGTAGTATTTTGTGGAGCAATTAAATATATTAGAAGGGGTGGAGGCCGGCCAAATAATACGTCGAACGAAGGTTAGAAATTGAGGGGGGGGGTTGAGAATCATGGGTGGGGGTCGAGCGAATTCGACTAATTCGAACTAAGGTTTCCGAAACACACAATAAATTAGACAATAGGAATCATTAGAGGGGTTGAGTGGTAGGTAAACTGGGCAATTAAATATTTTTGGAAGAGGGGCGTTGTGGGGGTAGTCATCTGCTGGGCGCGGTGCTTAGAGGAGCTCCCTAAATGTAATTTTTTTAATCAATTTTTTAATAATAAATTTTTTCATAATTGTTTTATGATTATTTTTTAATATTTTATTATGTTCTTATTAATAAAGTTTTAAATTTTGTATAAGTTTTTTAATTTTCTTATAAAAAATTTTAATAATGTGTTATAATTTTAGTAATTTTTGGTATTTCGAGGTCAAAGGTCACAGGGGTCAAGTTCAAAGGTCAAGGCCACAAACATTTGACATGGCTGAGAAAATTCCGCCNTCGAGGTCAAAGGTCACAGGGGTCAAGTTCAAAGGTCAAGGCCACAAACATTTGACATGGCTGAGAAAATTCCGCTGGGGGACCGGAATGACAGAGCATGAACAGATCTGGTGCTCCGAGGCTCCACAACTTTGTACCCAAACATACTAAATCATTCTACTGTCTACTACAAGAAGAAGCTGAGCCGGTGATAGAAAATGAGAACGATGAAGAAAACAGACAAGCAGCGTACAATAACAGTTTCACAACTTAANTCGAGGTCAAAGGTCACAGGGGTCAAGTTCAAAGGTCAAGGCCACAAACATTTGACATGGCTGAGAAAATTCCGCCGGGGGACCGGAATGACAGAGCATGAACAGATCTGGTGCTCCGAGGCTCCACAACTTTGTACCCAAACATACTAAATCATTCTACTGTCTACTACAAGAAGTAGCTGAGCCGGTGATAGAAAATGAGAACGATGAAGAAAACAGACAAGCAGCGTACAATAACAGTTTCACAACTTAATGGTGTTACGAAAGAACCTTACAATATATTATTAATTTGTTTTCGGAAGAATCTTTTACGGTTCTGCCAACGTTATAACACAAAGTAAACTACAAATGTTCACTTTGTTATTTTGGCAGACAGCACGTTACGTTACCATCTTTTATTTTTTATTTTTTTTTAATACTGGCCTACATTTTTTGGGCAAAATTGATTGCGCAATTTATCCGCAGTTATTTCATACCACAAATACATTTATGAGAATAAGTAGATACCATAATTATGAGGATAAAACACTCNTTATCCGCAGTTATTTCATACCACAAATACATTTATGAGAATAAGTAGATACCATAATTATGAGGATAAAACACTCTTTTATAAACAGTTTTAGACAAATATTCCCGAAAATACGCTTAAGCTAACAGATGCGAGAGGAAAGTAGACAAAGACGGCTTTGCGACTACTATCAAAATGACAAATATCTACAATATCTGAATAGAAAAATTGCACGATCGTTTCTTGTATACTTACGCGATATATAGGTAGTAAATATTATGTTTAAATAAGCAACAATTTTCTTTTATTATCAAAATTTTAAGACCGTGGAACCTGTAATTCGAGTATCATCGGTAAGTGTATTCTATTTCTCTGGCGAGAACTGTGTTGCAAGCAACCAAAGTAACGGGCTGGGTGAGAGAGCGAGTGAAAATATTTAGTTGGCTCTTAACATCTTAGTCTTGAGGTCTTGAGAGCCTATGAGGGTGAAGCGAGGTGAGTATGGAGCAGCGCCGGAAAAGCAAGACCGGAGAAAACGGGTGATCCCGAGAAAACCCGCCAACAAGAGGCATTGTCCGGCACGATTTCCACATGCTAGAATCCGGGAGCAACCCTGCTGGGAATCGATGTGTATATTTACATATATGCCTAAATGTTTTCACATATAACTTAGATAATTATATGTTTCTTGCTATAAACTTTAAACATTATTGTGTATATATATAGATATATATATATATATATATCTTAATTTATTTCTTAGAGGACCATCATGTACAAAATAAATGACAGTGTTAAAATATTTTAAAATATATGCTGTTAAATTATGCAAAACCTTAAAGATTTTTAATTTTTATTTTTTAAAGTTTATTTGTTGAACAGTATGTCACAAATGGGGAAACACGTTAGGCACTATTTACTTACATACAGAAAATAGGAGGTCAACGCTTCCAGCATATTATTGCTGCTTCTCAATTAACAAGTATTATTCACACTGGTGTGATAGAACCTAAATCATGACTTACCTTGAAATTGTGAATAAAATATTTATTTTTGCTAATCCCATCATTGATACCTCAAAACTGAGTGTACTCCCATCAGTATGTTCAGTAAGTGACATGTGAACTATTATGACGCGTATAAAACAAATATATGCAATGTCGTATGTTTGAAAGCATAGTCCGTTCTGAGGTAGATTTTGCCTTCATAAACGGCAACACAATTAGTTGAAACAAAATAAATGTAATATTTTAATTTCTTACAGTGTTTGAATTTGTTTCACAACTCTTTGAAATATGCCGGATGAATTAAAATAACACAACACGGAAAACTGATAATATTTCAATAGGGACCCGTGTCGGGTAAAGCACGGTTTGGGCGAACTGAAGCGTCAAAGTTTTACAACAATTCGTCTTGTTCCGCTTGTGTGTGCTGTCCTAATAGATATGCAGACCATTATTCTTCAGCTTCAGGCGGATGGAATAACTACGCCTGATTATTTCCTGCGCATGTGCAACATAACTCCACTGTTCATGGTACGCATTATAATTGGGTAGTTTATGACGTGTGTCGCTCCAGTAACGTTGTTGACAGCAGTAAGACATGCATCAGTACACAAATAATGAAATAACCGATTGGTGGAGGAGCCCTGTTCTTTGGCCCCCACGGTCACCAGATCCGAATGGCATTGTGTGCGAGACCCCTGTACCATCAGGGTAGTACCTTATCGCACGAACCTACGCAGCGACAGTGTGCACACTACCGCATGTGCGTCATCTCTGCACCGCCGATGTAGGCTCTGTATTCAAGTATGGGGTCGACAATTCGATGCCCTACTGCACGACGTGATATTCTTTTTGGGTTGGTGGTGGTTTTGTGACTCAGTGTGTGTAACGTACGCCCATCACCACATCCGAAGCGTTGTCAAACTGTGACGTCCCACACGCCCTAACACCGTGCTTCTCCAGACATCAGCTCTCTACAGAAAGGATCGGTTTGCCTCTTCGTGCAACATACTTAGATTTGTTGGTATGGTTTTGGAACATCCTGTAGAACGGTTACGCTATGAAAAATACCAGCTTGGGGCAGCGAGGCTACCTATATATCAACTTAAATAAGACATCGGAACTCTAGACTTAATAATACAGTTTTGCGAATTTAAGTGGCGCGTCTTTCTCTTTCAGTATGAACAAGGAAGCACTAGTTATAAGGTGTCTAAAAAAATATTTTCATATAGGTGCCGCGCTTGTTCGATATTTGACTTCGCCAGTTTGAACCATGCTAGAGTCGTGGGAAGTCTCATTAAAATGTTGACATTTTTTTGAGTAATTTGCATGCATGCGAATAGGTACCTTCGACAACATACGAAACCATATTTCCCATCAATCTACGACTTCGGTGTGTGTGATATGTTATCTGATCATACCGACACGTGAAAATTTATTATTCCGTAATTGTGTGGCATCTGCAGTATAATACATAAAAAATGTATTTGCTGATACGTGATGTAAGAAGGAAAGGTACAGTTTATATGATACAGTATTGGAAATGAGTATGCGAATGTTAATTATATTTATTTTAAATCATTTCAATGTTTGAAATTCTTCCTATTTCTTTGATACATCATTAATATATTTATATTAACACAAATATCACTAACAGATGACCACTGTATAGATTATTTAAAGTCTTATAAATACTTTAATGGATATGACAAAAAATGTTGCTGTTACTACTTAAAACACAAGGAAGATTACAGGTTGCTAATGAAACGAGTATAACTCACACTCTCGCGCTTTATCTTAGTTTTCTATGTAAATTATATTACGCAAGTTTCCAAACAGGGCAAACCAACATTTTGCACTCTACGTGTTCACACTGGAAATTGAAAGTAAACATATTGCGTATCGTAACCCCCCAGTATTATAAAGTATCTATAATTTTGCAAAACAAGATTTTTAATTTAGTTTAGTGGAACAAAGCGATTGAATTCGAGAATTGTTTTACTTAAATTTTCACACTCCTTCAGATGCTTGTGTTATATATAAATAAATTATGTGCAACACCCGGGTACTTGAGCTCCGAAAAGTGTAAAATTAAGTAAACTACTGTTTTCATAAATCTGGTATACAATTTATGTTACCTACCTTCATTGAAATGAAAGCAGCGAACGTCATGAATATTCCAGTAAGATACATTCTTGTAGGATATTTCCTTGTATGTGTTGATCGTGTCACGACTCAGAACACATTGCGTTAGTTAAATATATTACTGTGTGTATCACTTAATCAAATTTATTCAATAGGAATGATTACTATGACGTTAGGTGGTCACGATAATGACAAAATGACGCAGAAATTATTTGCCGATAAAATACTAATATATACAAAATGCCGTTTGCAGCCTTGTATAGCAGTAATAATTAAATTCATAATGTAGAGGTGATAATCCTGCAGGTAGTGTCATAAATAATTTATTTATGTGAACGTATTCTCTTGTTCTCTAAGGGTTGTTACAATATCACTTAGAACATTTTCGAACTTCTTAGATTGTTCTATTAGACCTAAGAGCTCTCGTGTGTGTAATTGGTGGCGCCTGAATAATGTTCCATAGATTACATTTTTTATCAAAACATTCTTCCCAATTCATATAACACAGCCACTACCGAAAGTAAAAATCTACTCTTGGATATATCTGTATAAGTCCTTGTTTAATGTAACTTTCGTATTATCTTTTTAAAACAACAGTTTAGTTCAGTTAGCATTTTTACTTGTACTACAATATAAAACCTGTTTTAAGGTTTGAGTTCATGATGAGGCGTGCATCATAAGATACATTACTACGAAAAGCTTGAAGATTTTCCCACCCGTTAAAACGATCACAAGAATTAGTCGTAGCCACACAATGCACAGAGTAATATTTTTGTAAATTAACAATAATGCCCTTTAGATTTCACCNCAAGAATTAGTCGTAGCCACACAATGCACAGAGTAATATTTTTGTAAATTAACAATAATGCCCTTTAGATTTCACAAGAATGATGGGATATTTGATTACATTTATACGTATATTAATATTATTTTTAATATTGGCAAAACGTTATGAAGACAAATTGATAAAATGTAATTGAATTGTAATTGAGTGTCTTTTAGAGTTTACCGTGAAATACCAGTGGCAATGCATTACTTACTAATTCCTAAAGCTGACTTTAAATGTAATAAAAGCACCATCAGTCTTACATTTATNCAGTGGCAATGCATTACTTACTAATTCCTAAAGCTGACTTTAAATGTAATAAAAGCACCATCAGTCTTACATTTATAATCTTCGGAAATCAATAAAATTGTATAATGCGTCATAACAAATAAGAAAATTAAATCTGAAATTCTATTTGTAAGATATGCTTTGTACACCCTTGGTAAGAGACAATCACCGTACTCCCAAAAAAAATATGTTGCTGTAAAATGTTGTGTAGTGCTTTGCAAGGTGTCGTGTGTGTATAGAAGTTCTCCCTCGTCGCTCGTTATGAGAGTAAACTTAGGTAGACGAGGGCTATTCCATGCACCTGTTCCCGCTCGAGACATGGGCGGGATGAAGCGACCAATTTCGCCAACGCAAGCTCTGCACAAGTTGGCTATTCTATTACCTGCATATATTTACCAAGTATCGATGACAAACTCTGGGAGCGGATCGAATACTCAGTCACTACACCACCATATTTGTCTATGGAGATGCCAGCTAGAAAATTGGTTCTAGAGTTGGCCGCTAGGGGCACTGCTTTTTATTTAGTTTTCGCAGAGCTCAAAATATCGTCCGGAGGAGGGCGGGATCGAACTGCCGTACCATGGGTTCGGCATGCAGACGCCTTAGACCACTCGGCGTGGCAGGTGGCTGGATGTGAACCACTTTGAGTAAAAACGGAAAATGCGATTTCTGTGTGCTCGACTACATGCATTTGCTCGCATGAAAATAAACTGTGTTGAAGCGTTTGAAACGTCTTTCATGTGGCTAAGTATTCGTGATTCGCATGCCGCATAGTTGGCGTCAGTTTTATTCCTGTGCAAGCTGCACCGACACTCATCGGATGCATTCTAAAAGTTTCAATTGTATGGACTGGTGGCTGACTGCAGTTGTAATCAATTAGAGTTTTGGTAAACATCGCGCCGACGTGTTTGTANCAATTGTATGGACTGGTGGCTGACTGCAGTTGTAATCAATTAGAGTTTTGGTAAACATCGCGCCGACGTGTTTGTTCACGATGTTTTTCTCCATGGAGAATGTTATGCGTAATACCCATGGTTTCTACCTTCACCAAAAGCTACAATGAATTACAGCAGACGTGAAAAGGCTTTCCTGAAGAAATGCGTACAATAAGGCATANCAATTGTATGGACTGGTGGCTGACTGCAGTTGTAATCAATTAGAGTTTTGGTAAACATCGCGCCGACGTGTTTGTACACGATGTTTTTCTCCATGGAGAATGTTATGCGTAATACCCATGGTTTCAACCTTCACCAAAAGCTACAATGAATTACAGCAGACGTGAAAAGGCTTTCCTGAAGAAATGCGTACAATAAGGCATANACCTTCACCAAAAGCTACAATGAATTACAGCAGACGTGAAAAGGCTTTCCTGAAGAAATGCGTACAATAAGGCATAAAGTGTAATATACATTCGATGTATTTTAAAAATAGGCTCGTTTTAGAAATAACTATAAAAAATTATTAACTTATGTGAAATTGTATGAAGTTCTACGTTAGTCAACAAGAAATTGTTTGCAGATTGTGTTGTATAATTTAATTTTTCCTAGCGTAAAAACGTGAAAAGGCAGACAAGTGATCTTCTTGTTTTATTTTCATTTTTCTGTTGGGTGGAGTGATTTTTTTCTCTTATTAAGTTATATCGATTTGAGAAGCGTTGTTTTGTACAAAAACATTTGCTACAATTTAAGCTCTCGGTGCAGTTTAAAGTGGTGCTGGGTCGCCAAATCGTTACGACAGAGAGAAGATTAAGTTTGTAATTGGTGATTCCAACACTTTTGGCCAAAAAAAGCAGACAAATTTTACAGGAAACGGGACACGTGGATAGTGTAGGTTATACAAGATATACCTGTTCTCCTTAAACCTAAGAAGGAGCAATAATTTCTATGTTGATTTTTTTTTTTTATAAATCTTAGTAATCGAACTTAATGACCTGACAGTAAGTATCACAGCATGGCAAAGCATAGAGGACTGTTTAACATATTTATTATTTTATGTTTTTACGGTTTCAGTTATATACCTACGTATTTTATCATGTGTTTTGGTTGAAGTGCTCTGAAATGATTGTTCTCGATGTGCGCGACGTCTTACAAGAAAATTAATCGACAGGCACAGTCCGACGTGTGTGTTCTTCTCGTAGTTCTGTACATCGGACGCTCTTTTTAGAGTTTAGTAAAAAAAGNCAGGCACAGTCCGACGTGTGTGTTCTTCTCGTAGTTCTGTACATCGGACGCTCTTTTTAGAGTTTAGTAAAAAAACCTGATTTTAGACATGCTGCAAGGCAGTTCGAGGCCAGGCCAGGTGAGCGAGCGCCTTGAGAGCCGACGAGGGTGAAGTGAGGTGTGCGTGGAGAAGCGCCGAATGGCATGGCCGGGGGTCGAATGTGAAGCGACAATTCCAACTATGTCGAACAGAATTTACATATTTGCAACCTGGCGGAGGGTAAATTTTCCCGTTTTTGAATTTGCACTTATAGTTTACAGAAATATCACGTGACCCGAATTAGTCGACATAATTAATGAGGTAATTAGTATTCCAGTATTTGGTTTTTGGTATGCAATGGAACTTACTAAAATTCTAAATTACCAAATCACAACCATCGTAGAGACGAGTGACTATCGACGGCTATCTAATTTAACGCTACTTTAAACTAAGATACTAATTTACTAAATGGTCGACACAACAAGGTCAAACGATATGTTCGAGACATCCATTTGAGCTTAGGTATTTTAAAATGTAGTTTAGGTTTTTATTTTAATTCACAGATCACTTCAAATAACTCCCAGAATACTTCGACCATACACGTGTCTTAATATGATACCTGAAGCTGGTGACAGGATGCCAGTTGTGCCGACTTTTTAAATTGGTTTCGCTCATGTTTATCGAGCAACAGTTATCTTCTGCAATTATCTGCAGGATCTTTTTGGCAATGCATTAACAACTTGGAGCATCTAGAAATTTTCACAGTATAGTCAAGTATAATCTCCACTGTTGCGTAAATTTTTTGTTCCTTATGCTGAGAAGTTGTTAGATTAAAATAGTTGCCATATACATTTTTCATACATTGGATGCCATTCTCTTGAGCTTGTAAGAAAAAACCATAACACATTTAGAAACGAATTATTTTTTGTTTACGAAATAAAGTGGCCGCCACAGTATAATCAAATTAAATTCATTTCAATTTGCAAATATATTTTTTTCTTAAATCATATTTCTATGTGTTTATATTTTTCTGTTCTGATCTCTACATGCATAAATTACGGTAAATTTTGAGTTTCTGAGGATTATAGGTTGACCGAGGTCAGATGAAATATAAAGGGAAGTCTGGCGCATGATTCTAGCTAGAGTAAGAGCCAGGAGCCACCAGCCACCTCGGTTGTCGAGGGGGCTTGGGGTGACCATTAAGTGGTGGCACCCGACCACCATATTGGATCTTGGTGATCTTGACATTGACCCATGACCTTGACCTAGAACCCAAAGAAAATTGAAAGATTGTAAAAAATTTAAAAATATTTTTCAAATCGAGGAACATATAATGTAACACCTCGCTCACGACACCAAACCTTACCTCATCCCCTCCCTGCCCTCACCAATCCCAATCATATAAAAGTCGAGAAAAATTGCAAAAATCCAGGAACATATAATGTTACCCTAACCCCGCTCACACCACCAAATATCATCTCACTCCCTCCCCACGCACAACCTTCACAATCACAAAAAAAAATCAAGAAAAATAGCAAATTTTTTTTTATTAATCCAATAAATTATAACGTTAACCTTACACTCATCCCACTATCCTCCCCCCGTCCTCTCTCCTCAACCATCCTCTCCCAATCACAAAAAAATATCGAGAAAAATGAATTTTACACTTACCAAACCACCCCACCTCACTCCTCCGCACCAACCCCCTCACACTCACCAGTCATAAAAATCGATAAAACCATTTTAAAATCGATAAACACTAATAAAAGTTGGTGGCATTGACCTTGACCTCAATAACCTTAAAATCTAAAAATCAAGATAATATTGTAAAAACGGAAATAAACTAATATAAGTGTAGGATCATATTACATCACTGACTCCGACATCCAAGTAGGATCCCAGTGGCCTTGATCTTGACCCCAACAATTTTGAAAACAGATATCTTATTACAAAATTCGAAAAAATTAATAAAAATCGATGAAGATACTATTTTACTGACTCCGATCCCCATGTTAGAAGTTTGTGACCTTTACCTTGACCGCAATAATGTTGAACTAAAAAAATTGAGAAAAAGTTGCAAAAATCTACGAACATAATAAAAGTTTAGGAACATATTACATTACTGACTCCAACCAAATGTTGAATGTTGGCGACCTTGAACTTGACCTTGATCCCAATGATCTTAAAATCTTAAAATTGAGAAAAAATTGCAAAAATCGTCTCCGAAGAAGCTGAAGATGGATGCCTCATCTCCATCTTCACTATTAAGGCCTCGTGTAGTATAAAAATTATTCATACATCATGATTCCGGAGCATGTGGAACTGATTGCGGGGCATGTTCCGCAATGAGAGGTCACTGTTGTAAGGGGTCAGGCGTAACCCCTCAAGCACCGCAACTGACCACTCATCTACTACACTTAGCACCTCATGCACCGCCTTTAGCACTACGTGCACCGCACTTAGCACTGCATGCACTACACTTAGGGGTTATTTAGGGGTAATTTTGAGATCACTTAGGGGTCACTTAGGATTCATGTGAGGGGTTATTAGGAGACATGTAGAGGTCATTTATGGGTCAATTATGGTTCATTTAGAGGTCATCAGAGGTAATTTTGGGTCCACAAATGTGACATTTTGGGGTCAGTTTTGGATTACTTAGGGGTCATTTATGGGTAATTTGCGGAGCAGGAAGGGACAGTCTTGTGAGAGGTCCGTCTTGCGTTAATCAGTTGTCTGCTTTAAGTATGATAATGAGTTCAAGCTGAGCAAATAAATTGTCTGGAAGAAACTCTTGAAGATGCACTTTCTTCAATGAGGTGTCAGTCTTGTGAGGGGCCATTCATGCGAGGGGCCATTCTTGTGAGGGGTCAGTCTTTCGAGGGGTCAGTTTTCTTGCCAGGGGTCAGACTTCTGAGGTGTCAGTCTTGTGTTGGTGGTGATAAAATGTAACCCCTTCACACCTTGAAATAAAAACTTCCGTATTATCTATTATTTCGATAAAAATTATCAGTTTCATTTAGAAAAGTATATCTGCAACAATTAACAACTTTTTTTTTTAATTTTTCACGTAAGGTTAATTAATTTTTTTTTACTTATATGGGTATGTATTTTTGCACAAATCATCTTGCATTCTTTAAATAATTATATTTCACTTCATAGTTACTTATGAATTTATATATGTAGGTATTTTGTCGTCATTATAACAATGTGTTCTAAAAAAACGTTTTATTTTAATTTAATTTATTACTATGATATTTTTTTATTAGAATCACCAATTAATTATATTCAAAGTAATTATCTGTTTTGTCTAAATACTTAATGCATTTTTGCATGCAAACTTAAATAAACACACTATTACTTGTTTCAAAGGTATCAATAAAAACAAGAGATTTTAATAAGTTTTATACATACAATTTATACACATGAACCAGAAATTGAAATACCATCACACAATACAAACACATAATATTTGCAATGTGTAGTTATTTCATATTCATTGTTCAATGCATAGCTTAACAANTAATATTTTCAATGTGTAGTTATTTCATATGCATTGTTCAATGCATAGCTTAACAATAAATAATGACACATAAACAGAGATTCGTTTTGTGTTTAGAACAATGGTACCTCACATTTGTCCAGCTGTAGTACAAACTTCACAGAGCATCGATTAAATAAACGAGGAAAAATTTAAAAAACGGCTTAAGCTTGGCTTGGGAAATTGAGTCTCTGACATCCGGAGGCATGCCAGTTGCCTCGGGATACTGCACCGCGTCATCGATGCTGAGGTCAGGTTCAGATTTTCGTTGTTGTTCACCCATCAGGGAGGAGCTGGGTTCGGGTGCAGTCTTGCGATTGGAGAGGCTGCTCGTGGATGCGAGGTGGTAGGTTGCTGTACTACGGTTGTTGATTCTACCAACTTTGATGTAGATGGATCTGCGATGACTGCCTTCGAAGTATGAAGATCCGACGTCGATGACGCACAGTTTGGCGCATGCAGGGGTGATTGGTCTCGACAAACTGCAACACGAAAGTTTGGTGTATTCGCGCATGTAAAAAACTCAACACTTGCCACAGCGTGGGGTACTGTCGATCACCTGCTGGCAAGGCTCGAACTAGTCGGGATTCCCCAGTACCGATCCAGTGCAAATTACATTCGGACGCCTCTTCATACTCCTTAGGCTTGCTACCGGGCCAGTAACTATAGGCAGCACGACTTAGTCCAGGTTTTACGTAATGATATGTTCTTGGCTGATGAAAGTCAGCCATGCTGACTGTCTGCCGCGAACTGGATGCTCGTCGACGTAACGGAGGCTGATTTATATAGGACTGCTTACAAATTGGCGATGGTGCCTCCATTTTGGAAACCGGTCATGATGTCGTTCCACGATCTCGACACAGAGTAACAGGAACCTTGAGATGGTGTCGCTAAAGGTATCGAAACATTTACATTTGCTGCAGGTAACTTCACCTTCGGCGTCCACACTGTCTATGTCGTCGTCCTTGGACGACACTCACGAGTGCTCTGAATCCAAGCTAGTGCGCTGTCAACATCATATGTATTACAGAACATGTACGTGTTTCATTTATGTACCGCACTGGCGAGAAACAATATTTGATGGCTTGAATTTAGCACCATGTAACAATTCGTCTTTGTACACACAACACAAATCTGATGCACAGGGCGTGTCTAGTGTCGGCATCCACCCTCCCCTTTCTTTACTACCATGCCTTTCGTGCCATATACCATTCGAGCATTCGGTAATTCCGTCCGACCAGGGCGAACTGCAAAGGTGAAAGTAGCATTCGTCGTCTACACATAGAAAGCTTGCTAAAAGCTTGGAGGTTAATTGCTGTGAAAATGTATTCCACCAGAGCCGGAAATTAATATTCCCATTGCAAATTTCAAAATAATTCAAGCTGCGAATCTCATCTCACTCGTCATTAAAACAGATGCCATATTCTTCACAGTGTTGGCTTGTATACACATAATCATACCGCGAATTAGGATCGAACATGGAGCGGCCGACATCTTAACTGGGTGAGGATCTGGAAGCAGGTCAATTTCATCTCCTTCAGATACCCTGTAGTAATCTACTTCGAACTGGAACTCTGTTGACTGTGGCGGCTGGTAGCCACGAGACTGGTAAACTTTTTGCAACCATCGCATATGCAAACTGGAAGACATTCTTGCTGGCGAGGCAGATAACTGGCGGTCGGGCCAGCTGCTGCTGCTTATATGCCCAAAGGCTTTTCAAGATGGCTGTCGGCTCACGACATCATTGCTAAATAGGCGTCACACATGTGTGGTGCGCACAAGGTATGTCATANTCAAGATGGCTGTCGGCTCACGACATCATTGCTAAATAGGCGTCACACATGTGTGGTGCGCACAAGGTATGTCATGCATTCCAGGATGGCAGTGTGCTGGTCACCATTACAATTCATCATCCATCTAATTTCATCATGGCAGCCGTCCATCTTTAGCTCGTAAATAATTGTTCCTGCACCCCAAACTTGAATCCGTGTTTCTTCTTCCGCACGCGATATCAGCTGACTTGTAGTGTCAGTCATCGATGCCTATAGCAAATTCGTACAGCCAGGTCGGTCATGACGAAGTATGCATGTTTTGCTACTGAGGCCAAGGGTTTGGAAATGTACGACATGGGAGCTATCTGGTGATAGATACTAAAAAAATTAATAACTAGCGAACTCTATAGTGTCCAATACTAGAAAAAAATATTTTCAAGTCGTAATTTAGTGCCCAAGGGCAGATACGATTGATTGGTATGGTTGGAAGGATAATTTTTGTTATATAAGGGCAATAATTAATTTTTGTGGAGGGGAGGGTAAGTGGTTGATGGTTAAGTGGTGAGCAAAGGAAGGGAAGTCTAACGTTATTTATAACTCTAATTTTAAATATTTTTTTCTATTTTCCCGATTTTTTAATGTAGGTGAGGTCGATGGGGGGAAATAATGGTTATGATGAGTGTGATGTTAATGATATATGATTCTGGATTTTTATTTTATCCCCGATAGTTTTACATTTTTGGGGGGGGGTTGGGGTCAAGGTTAAGGTCGCCAACATTCAACATAGTGATTTGAAGTCAGTAACGTATTATGTTCGTCGATGTTTACAAGTGTTTTTTTTATTNGTTCGTCGATGTTTACAAGTGTTTTTTTTATTTTTTGCAATTTTTTCTCAGTTTTTAAAGTTTAAGGTAATTGGGGTCAAGGTCAAGGTCACCAACATTTAACATTGTGGTAGGAGTCAGTGATGTTATATGTTTCTACACTTTTATTAGGGAGGGGGGAGGTTGGTGTGGTGAGTTTGAGGTAAACGTTTTATTTTAATATTGTTTTAGTAACCATAAACTTGCTATATTGTTCATTTTCGTTTATTTTTTAAGCACAGTCATAATTTATCGGAACATTTAATGGTTGAAATTGATGCATGATGCATATGGTAAGTAAAAAACCTTACAACAATCCCACTACCCCGCCAATATTATTACCCCCGCTGGCGCCTACAGTTGACATGCGCTGCGGAAAACGCACACGGAAAGGATAAGCCGACCCAGAGGACATATAGGCAGTTTACACATGTCAAGGTTGCCTTGGACCCCCAACCCACCCCGAGCAAAACCGCATGAGGGAATTATGAGGCATGCCAAGGAGGGCAGAGCTAACATATCGCCGAAGAAATCTCGAGGTAAGCTGAGTTTCACTGATACAATGCTAGTTACACGAGAAAAAGGCTGACACAGCATGGCAGTAGTGCCACGAGTCCCCACCCTCCCATAGCAAAATGCAGGAGAACTTTGACAAGCGCCGCGAAAATGCCGATGTAAGCTAAGGGCCGCGGGAGCACCCCTCTTCGTACTCTCCACCAACCTGAGTCCTGGCATGTGGAGGAAATGGGTCTTTGTTCAGCACCTTCCACCCCCTTCCCCTAACGAGTGAAGCCACATGTAAGGTTCTAATGGGGAGTCCAGAGAGTTTAAAAGCCAATTTGAAGGACATGGAGGGAGTCAGTTTCATCACATTAGTCGAATCAGTCATATCTCCACGCCAGGAGAGTGAGTTACCGTCGTCATGCCGAGAGTATCAGTTACGTCAGATCAGTCAGCAGTCAGTTAGAACCGCGCACAGAGAGAGGAAGTCATTTAGTCAGCCGAGGCCAGGAAATCGGACCCCAGCTGAGTCAGTTACCACAGTTACGTCAGTGTGTTAAGCCGGACAAGTCAGTGTCAATCGTGTGCCGAGAGATAGAGTGATTCAGTCAGCCGACGCCGGGGTTCGGGCCCCGGCAGAATCAGTTAGACAGTTACCAAAGTTACATCGGACGAGTAGTATCACCATGCCAGGATGCGAGTCAATCAGTAAGTCAGTCAAGTGGGAGTAGTCAATTGCATCCCGCACTGAGAAGGTGGAGGCCGGGGTGGGGGCCCACCAAGTGTCCCTCGCCGGGACGTGGTAGGGAGGTAATCCGTCAGTTACAACCCTACATCGAGAACAGGAGTCGAGTTGTGACCTTCAGTGAGGTGCACCACACCGAAAGGAAGCTGAGTCCAGTGCAGTACGGCGCCGAGAAGGCGGAAGCCGAGTGGGGGCTCGCGAGGGTTCTCTCGCCAGGACGACGGAGACAGTCAGTAGAAGTCGAAGAATAAAGCCAGCTGAGTGCAGCACACCAACGAGAACCAGTCTGAGGGCCTGAAACAAGGGCCACCCGGAACTCACCAGACCTCAAACTACCGCCGGAACAACAACCCAACAACAAATACAGATAAGTACAAATGTCGCCACTCAGAGACGTGTCCCCCAAGACGTCGGAAATGTTAGCCATAGCACTGTAATCAGCCCTTTCAGGCTCACAACTCGCAGGGTAAAATATGTATGCTCGAGACAGTATGCGTAGATTCCCGGGACAAAATGAGTAGAAGTTCCGGGAATGTATGAGGGTAATCCCGGAAAAGTAGTGGTAGTTTCCAGGAATGTGTGTATGAATTTCCGGTCAAATAAATCTATTAAAACCAAGACGTTATGAAGTCATTGTTTGCTATACCCTCAACACCCAAGACACCAATAGTCTGTGCCTGGTAAAAATTACTCAGATCCTATGAACCATCCTGTATCATACAGGTGGGGAGTAGCGTTAAAATAAAAAAGTAGGAAGTACGAAATGAAATATGTTTCCCGTTTAAACATGACTACTTTCAAGAAGTGATCATGAAATATTCATATTTATTTTAATCTGAAGCTGTATATTTACACATTAATCAATCACCGGAAAGTCTAAATTTTACAGATATTTTTTCAAAACATTAAAGTCAGTTCCCAGAGTAAACGTCGACTCATAAAGGAAGGAGGAGTATGAAAGTTACTGTCTGAGTTTGTAATGGAATAAGTATAAATAAGTATAATGAGCTAACAATCTATCAGTACTGTATTCTGCTTCGTTAAACACAAATATTTATGTTGCTGATCAATGACAAGGGCTACTAAGCGTTCCATGATTGCCTCAGTTGACTTACACGCTCACTTGAGTTCGTTAGAAACGATAACTTTTCACTGTTAAGGTTGTACGTACATACGAAAGTGTGCGTTGTAAATATGTTTAAGAGTCGTTTACTAAAACCAGTACCACCTACAGAATTTTTTTAATTTCGGGGCAATTATTTAATGATGCGATTTTTATCACACATGAAAAGCAACTTATGATTATGGTTTCGTTTGTATGCCATATGCAGATGCAGAAAACTGTAAGTGAAGAGGTTTAAATCTGGATACGNTTATGATTATGGTTTCGTTTGTATGCCATATGCAGATGCAGAAAACTGTAAGTGAAGAGGTTTAAATCTGGATACGGTTTCATTAAAAATTATGACGTGTACTTTATCTCTTCACAAAAGTGTATCATGAATCCAGGTGTCCTGAAGTTCCCTAAATGGTCATTGGAAGAACTTAAATATCTTATCGAAATTTGTTATTGATTTGAATAATTATGGGATTCGTTAGTTCAAACTATGCGTCTTTCCAATGTTTCAGTATTTTATTTCTTTTCCAAAATGGTTCTTCTCTTTTCTCAAAATGTGCTAATTTTTTCTGTCATCTTTTCGGGAGGCGAACTCAGTGATTTATGTTACCGAGTCTTTTCTGGAGCACGAGTTTTCGGGTTCAAATTCCCGATGAGCCAAGTATGTACAAGTCATCTTAAAATTAGGCTAGTCCATTGTGTGACCTGCCCTCGGTTTGCATTCTGGAATGGAAGCATGGTCATTCAAAATAAACATCTAAAATAACCCATTTTCACCAACATCTTCTCCTCCCCATTCCCACCGCCTCAGAAGATTATTTACTTATTTACAGTACATCCTGCGAGTGGGATTATCGCTACTGTTTCTTGTTATCCAACTACGAAGTGAATGGAAACAGTGCCATGACTGCTAGATGCAATGGCATAAGGACTTTTATATAATAAATAATGTTAAGTTCTCAAGGTAGGCAGACCCCTCCCATCGTTGATTTACTCGTCCTCTAAAGGCACTGGAACATCTTAACAGGTTTTTTTTTCCCCAGGTTCTAGTTTTGCTATCCGTGTCACATATTTCAACTTTAATCAAATATTATTTTTTATCAAACCTGAAAAAACTACGGATATGAATGAAAACATACGAACTTGAGAAATTATATTAACTAGCGCTGTATTCCGTGACAACCAATTGTTTTACTATTAGGTCTGGAAGGTTAGTACCGAAGAGATGTAAACAGATGAACCTAATTACAGGATGCAGTGATATCTCGGTGGAGAGGCGGAAAACTCATATTAGTCTCTTCGCGGTTTCTCCACACTTTTTGAATAGAACCTTTCAAAAACCTCCTCATTAATTAAGTGCTCGGTTGTTTGCTAAATAAGCCGCGTATCACAATCGTTTCATACTTGTGTTAACATAAAAGTACCTTATTTTTGTTTGAATTGAATTTTTACTTATAAGTAATCTGTAAATTACAATAGTTCGTTTATAATTTATACGAATAGAAGCCGAGAGAAAATTTGTGTTTTGGTAATGCCGAGTAAGAAATAGTTCTTACGCAAATTATTATTACACAGAATGCGCAAGAATTCGGTGCGTTGTCCCTTTCGTGTAATTTTTTAGACTCGTCTGAGCTATGCTTGCATGCGGCTGTGGAATAACCTGGAAGTAGAACTTAAGCAGGGCTTCA
>NQII01002543.1:469277-529070 GCA_002778355.1 Clitarchus hookeri
GCCGCCCGCAGAGAAGCCCTTCCAGCGACCCCTCCCTGCCGAGGGTGGGAGATTAGGACTCCCGGGCGCGAGTGGGAAATCTCAGGTGACACGAGCGTTGTGTGGGGGCGTGATACCTCCTTTACGTAACGACGTCTCCCTCGGACTGACAGCTGCTTAGTTCGGGACACCGACTCCTCATGGATTAACACTTATCAAAGTAGAAGGAGAGTGGCTTCCACGGAGCACTGAACCCGACTATATGATATACACAACTCATTAAAAAGTAGTAGCTTACACATACTACCCGAAATGCCAGAAAACTACTACTGCTGCTATTTACATTACATAAATATAAAAGAATAATGCCTTTAATATAATGTACTTATATATATATACATATTATAAAACTCAACGTCTCTCTGTCCGTCTGTCTGGTAGTGCGCTTATCACTCGAGAAACACTTATCCGATGTACGTGTTTTTTTTATTTTAATTCATAGCTATGTTGTCTGGCCAGGTTTTAGTATATATTTTGTTACGTAAAGTAATATAAGGAATAAGCGGTGATGATAATAGTGAATCTAGTGGGAAAAAAGTTTGCCGCCAGCGCGCTCTCTTGCAATAGCCTGTCTAGACCGTTTAAGATGGAACAATAGCACGTGGTAAATAAATGTGTAGAATAAAAAGACCTGAAAAAACTCCGCCCTACCATATATCTATCTATTTAAAAATAAACCTAAACACTAATTTTGTAGTCTACGTGTGTCTACTAGCTGTGCCGCGGGCACAGCTAGTATTTTAATATTTAAAAATGTGTTATAAGTCTATTTTTTCAGCGAAATGTAAACGTTTTACATTCTGAATGCTTTAGAAAAAAAATTTCGCAAAAAATAATTACTTAGGAAGATAGAATGATAGTGAGATCAACATGTATTTAATCTTTACAAATGTTATATTTTCATAATTGGTCTTACGCAATTCATTTTAGACACGAAAGTTTCCATTTTTATAAATGAAACGGAAGTGCATGAAACCAATTTTTGAAACATTTGTAAACATTTTTACTTTTTTTTATCTACTTCTAGAGTAATAATAGTTGAGTTCATAAATTTTTTTTTCTAAATGTGCGTTTTGAAGCATCCAGAAAAGAAAAAAAATCTTACATTTTTGTTTAAAATTTTTATTTTATTGTTAGATAATTTTTAAACATTAAAAATGTATATTCTAGCGAGATATTTCACGGATTTACAAAATACATGCTTTCTGCTTTCACGTGCAAAATAAATTATACTTTTCTGACAAATTTGGTAGTCCGTGCGGGCTACATTTCAAAATTTCTGCCTGTTGTACTTTCCGGCGCGGCGCTTCTTTGGCAGGCACTCTACTTCTGCCTTATATTACAAACTATGTAAGACGTCTACTGCTTTTGCTCCATGGTGTTAATTTACGCCAGACTCATGTTAATCACTTAATATGTTCTAGAGCCGACAAATCTCAGGTAAATTAGTCGAAGCTGTATACATATCGTACGTCAATGACGGAAAGGTTTAGAACTGCACAGCCAATGAAAAAAAATGCTCAAATTAAAATATTAAGTATAATATGTAAATCGAAAATCTCGACGAAGCTATTGTACTGCAACCTCCAAGATGAGAAAAACTTGTCGAATAAAATAGTGTATTTCAAGCAACCAAATTAATGATTTATATACAGACAATTTAATATTTTGTTGCTGATGCCACACTATTTTGTTGTTCTTATTCGGTTGCCCCAAACGTGGAAGATCTAGTTACTGCAACTAAAGATTTTTATGGCTCAACGTACAATATAATTTCAGTTTTTAAGAAAAATGTGAGCACCGAGGTGCGAACCCATTACTTCAGCGGTAGAATTTCGTATCTTAGCGAATTTGTGTAAACCGACAGTGACATCGCAAAAATGTTTTTCAATAAATATGTTTCTAATAAATGAAATATACGAAGGAAAATATTTTCATGCAACACACAACAGATATACATTTTTTTTTTCGTTTAATCTTGTTTTAATTGGGATTGTTTGTGCTATTTCTAACCATTGTTTCTAACCATTGTAACGAACATTGTTACTATCCAAATAGTCACAAAATGTATAGCACTTGGATTGGATAGAGCTTGTTAACGTCCCCCGGTGTTATGCCTGAAGAATTATCAGGGGCTGGCTTACAAACTAACTTATGATCTAATTTAAACTAACATCCCTTACCTAATATTCTAACCCAGAACCTCCTGTACCGCAGATCGGCGGCGCACCAACCGACATGCCCACAAGCTTTACATTTAAACGAAGTGTTACGAACTAGCTTTTCAGCCAATTCGTACTTGAAAGTATGAGAGTATGCTGGGGGCCTATCTCAAATAACGACTCATGATTTGGTAGAGTACAACAGTATCTGATGAGGTTTATTATAATTTATGGTTACACAATTATTATTTATGTTACTATTGATCGGGGGAGTTTACATTGAATTTAAGATGATTATTATTTATATTATTATACTTCATGCCATTTTATTTAACCCTATCTGGAAAGTCATCACCTTGGTAATGTTGCCGGAGGCTGATTCTACGAGACGGTTAGCAACGGCCGGACACCCATCTTCCTGGTCTGCTTCGCTGGTCGGGTCGCCCAAAGGACTAAAGATGACTGACGACGACGAGACGGTTAACGACGGCCTATATCAAGCGCGTGGTTCTGCGGCCCCGCTCAGACCGGTGGAGGGGATTTCCGCAACTGTCGACGACCAAATGGTGGCGTTGCAATCCCGCTCGTTTATGTTTGAAGGTGTGATCAGGCAAGGCGTTCAACTAAGGCCTGACCACACCATAACAGAAGGCAATCAAATGACCCAAAAACTCTACAGTCGACAGCCAAATTAAGAGCGTACATCACATGCCCGTCCAATCAGCGATGCAATCTGTCAGGACTCAGAGGATTATGCAGGCATTATTTCACGTGGATCATTTCCGATCGAATAGCAAAGGAGGTCAAGTGTTAATGAAGGGTCCTATTGTTCAGAATTGTTGGAAAATTAATTGATAATTCTATAAAAACTGCATTGAAAAGGCCGTTTTCCGACCATTTTTAGATGGCTTTAAAGAAACGCATTGTTCACAAATCTCCATTCCGTCCAAATATGACCAACCTTCCGTTACCGACATAACGAGGATTGACTTATTTCTTAGGTAATTTGGAGCAAAACATGTCCTACGAATGTGGGTCATTAAACGAGTGTTTACAGAGTGATTCAAAAAATTTGAAAATTTAAGAAATAGAATAACACTTTCAGAAGTAAAAAATATTAATTATTATAAGACTATATTGTTTACAGTTCAGTATTAAACTCCGCATCGGAGTATTCTTCTGTCTAAAATGTACGTGGAATTTGTACACAATTACTACGTCTGCCAACCAAAGGCTACAACCACAATAAATGAGCAGGAACGCGCGGTGTTCACGCAGGACACTTGAAGAAGGTCAAGGTCACGCGCTGTTCACAACAGTAGTCAAACGGGAAGCGACATGTCACGAGCTGTCCACTGTATTGCGTTTCCAACTTTTCGAAATTACGTTGTAAATGTTGCTAATATGGTCTACATTTATATGACGTCATTTGCTCCAAATGATTTAAGGAATACACTCTGTAAATGGCGGTAACTCCTCGTGAATCATCCCGTAGAAGACTGCTAGCAAATCAAATGCCTATTCATTCCAAACAAAATATAAATTTGGCTCTACTTTGATATTGATAATGTTTACGGTAACCAAACCGATTATTTCAACGTAAATGCAAAGTAGTTTTGTGAACTAAATGCTTGCAATTGATGTTGGAAGAACTAAATACTTGTTCGGTTCAACAAATTATTTATTAATGCCCCATTTGGTTCAAGGAAACGAATGTAGAAGTTTGGAGCAAGAACAGATTTACTGAGTGGACGAAATTTTGCCCAGTGTAAACAAATATTTTTCAAGCAAATTTGTTTTGTTTCTAAAACTAAATTTTTCTCTCAGAGCATGCAGATTCGCAATGCTGGAAGTATTCTTGCCGTCGTTTTTCGGCAAGCCCGAAGGATTAGTGAGGAGAGATAGGATAGGGGTGGATAAACAGCGGAATGAATTCGGGGGAAGAAACGGGAGCTACCCGAGAAAACCACCAATCCATGGCAGTGTACTCAACGCTCTCCGCGTGAGAATTTTAATCCGATAATTTCCTCCTTTTTGATTCATGGGGCTTAGGTCGAACCTAAGACTCTAGCTGCGAGTGTCTAAAAACTAGTATTTAAAAAAAATTTTTTAAATTAAGTATTTCAACCCTTCTAACCACTTTTTTTTACATATTTTATTAACGTATATTTTAGTAAATGTTAGTACATCAGCCCTGCCTTGTTCATCGAATGTAAGAAATTGCCATATGAATGTTAAGTAATATAAAAATTTGTGATAAATAAGAAACATCGTTTTAATAATTATTTCGCTTTATTCAAATGTATGTCTCGGTAAGTTCCTTCACGTAAGCACCCATGTTCATCCGATTTAGCATTGGAATACGCGCACGTCCACATATACAGTCAATTGTATATAGTACCGTACAGTCCTGTCGTAAGAGCCAGTCAAAAGAGTTGATGAGGTGATGGGGTGAAAGGGGGATGGAACAGGGGCGGAATGAATACGGCTAAATAAAAGGTAATACGTCGAGAAAACCCCCGCAACAATGCAGTATTTGACCCTCTCCTAGGTCCGGTAGGCTAAGTTTCCTAAGTAATGTATTGTTGGTAGTTCGTGTGACTCTGATAACTTGAGTTGCTTATTCGGATGCAGAAGTTTTTATTACAAAAACTGACCTCGCTCCATAGATATAAACTTTGCAAGGACTTCGGTCGAATTCACCAAAATATTTCGTGTGCTTTGCAAAATACCTCGACATGCTACGTGATTAAGAACTCCTAGCTGAAAAACGGATACAATCAGGTACAATCATATTTCCGACGAGAGGGAGAGATTTTGAAAGATCCCTTTTGTTAAAACTACTAGACAGGTTGGGGAAAAAAAAATCAACTCTGCAAATTTTTCTCCAGTCTCCAAAAAAATTTTTTTTTATAGTGGATTGCTGATTTATTTTTTATTTCTTGTGTCGAGCGCTCTCAAAGAGGGAGGGGGAAAGAGCAGGGGCGGAAGAGAGTACGGATTGGAGCCAGCGGACCGTTTCGGTGATGACGTCAGCTGAAATACAGCCAGCGGGATAAAGAAGGGTTTCTGCCGCCACCCACTCCTGCCCACTCCACCCATTTCAACACCCTTCCAAACGCCTCGTTTACCCCTACTTTTTCCCCCAGCGCAGGAAGTGAGTTATTAGCGGAAGGACAATAGAGTTCGGAAACAAAAGGGTAAAACCAGCGGTTCCTCTGCTTAAACGCCACCGTGGCGCGGTTTTCCATTCCCTTTGTAATTGTAAGTCAACTGTATTTCAAAGACGGCCACATTGCGTGATGGCTACAGCAACGCCACGTGCATCTATACCCCGCCCACCCGTAAGTTGGCTCCTACCTCTATTAGATGTTATATTTAAGGGGAACCTGGCCCCGTCATATTCGGTTATTGGTTTTTCCAGCCTGTTTATGTTTTAAAAAAAAATTCCTAAAGTACTCTATACACAACAAGCTATTATTCGTTTCACATAACTTCAGTAAATTTTGGCAGTTCTCTAAAAGAAGTGCAGCCAATTTGTATTCCTCCGCCACAGCTGTTCTGTCCATCAATAAAAATATCATTGTAAACAAACTACGAATCCAATGACAGGCAGTGAAAGACTGACAAGTTCAGTCCAGTTCTTAGGCTACTGTAACTGCTTGCCATTCCCAACTGTGTTATTTTTGTTATGACCACAAAATATGGTAGTTAGGGTTCTGTTTATTTTATTGGTGGGGTGGGGAACTGTAGTTTAACGACTTTCATGAGACGTGATAGTTTTGCTATTCTTCTTATGAGAGAGAGGCGATTAGAAATTTCATTGTTTTGAAAACGTAGTGGAAAATTTTGTTCGTAAGGAAATAGCATTCAATTTACTATAACTCAGGTTTAACTTCATCTAACGTACTAAATACGGTAAAGGTGTCGCTGTTCGTACCGATGCGAGAAATACTTAACATATAGAAATTATTACATTTTGCATATTATGAACTACACTAAATGGGCGTTTATTTATGCTAGGTACATTTAAAAACCTCCCGCAAGAACAAAACGCAATTAATACGTCAAGATTAACACCGATGTCCGAAATGCACAATGTAAACATTTTCAGCAAATTTATCTTCCCACGGTAAATCGTTAANCAAGATTAACACCGATGTCCGAAATGCACAATGTAAACATTTTCAGCAAATTTATCTTCCCACGGTAAATCGTTAAGGTTTCAACAAAATAAATGAGAGTGAAACAAGGTTTTGTAACAGGCCAAATACAATTCAAATATTATAGCAACAATTTAAGAAGACATTATTTACAAAACACACAAACATACTGATAACTTCGTAATTTCTAAACACGTTGCGAGCTTTGGATGATTTCTTCACTAATATCACTTTTGTGGGCAACCGGTATGAAATAATTCATTTGCTGACTTATTCAATTTTAACGAAAAACTTCAGAAATTACTTGAAACCAACAAATTTAAACTTTACAACGTAAATAATTTTTTGCTATCACTTCGCGATGGTCAAATGGAATGGCGGACCACAGAACACAACAAACCTTTTCACACGTATCGATCATTTATTTTACTGGGTAGACTGTTCTAAAAAGGCACATACGATGATCTGCATTTAGTCAAATACGCAAACACAAAAATGATTAACTGCATATACGACATTCCGATACCACCAGCAAGGAATTCTCGCATATAGATAAATTATGACGGAAGAGAGTTAAATGACAATGGCATTTCACTGGGCGGAAGGAGACCATAGACAAGAGAGATCTGTGGAGACCTTTCACATAACCATAATGTTCGCATGCTCTACCATAACATTTACAAAAAGCCCTTGCTCTATAATTAATAAAAAATTGTACATTAGTCGATGAGCGTAATTTTAACCATAGATGTTGTAACTATCATTAAATTCTACATTATATTTGTTAATGCCGAGTACTATTTTCTTCTACTATCGTCGCAAAGACCGCCAACATAGTAACACGCATCCCGCTTTAATCATCAGCTGACACAGTACTTTGCCAATGGGGGCGTTTATTGTTAACATGCCGCGTAGGTTGGTCGCGATGTCTGTCATATTTTGTTCAAGTTATATGAAACAGCGAATATCGACTTTATGCTGCAGTACAGACACAACAAGAGAACTACGGGCTCACAAATACATCGCAATTTTATTTCTGCCAAAATTTTGCTAAATCAATATTGTGAAATAAATATGAGTTCCTATAGTCTGTTCGCCGTTTCTTCACAATTTTTTAATCAAGCATTTGAAAAATCACCCCATGTATGATGGTCTTGGTTGTTTCCTAAATATGTAGTGTGCCACAAGCTTTTATACTTGTGTTAACATTGAAACGCCCCATTTTTTATTAAATGCAACCATTAATTAAAATTTTAACAAACATTATACTATTTCATTTATATTTATAAATATTAAAAATAGGGGGGAAACATGTACGTTGGTAATGTCTAGTAATAAATGGATATTATGCACAAGATTATTACACTGGGTGCACACGAATGCGACGCGCTGTCCCTTTGGTGAAATTTTCAAGACTCGGTTAAGGTTTTGTTTGCATGAGGCGGAGGAGTTTGCTGGAAGTGTAACTTTAACAGGGTTTCAGAAAAGTAGGAATTAACCATGCAGGGACTATATGTCAGTCGTCATGTCTATACTGCAGTATAAGACCAATACCTAGTTGGGTATAGGGACACTTCCGGAAAAAATTTTTTTTAAATATAATCGATGCATAAGAAACCAAGAATCCCATTTGGAGGGGAAGATTCCCCTTTATTCCGTTTGCTATTAATATTTCTTATTTTTACAGGATAAACCAGCGTGGGCTGGATTTCTGTGACTGGTTAACCGATACACTGTTTTTGAAGTCGTGTGAAAATATTTCGCATTGTAACGAACTTAATTTGCTACTGCCATGTTATAGCTATCATGAAGTTTTTTTTTAATGCGTGTGTTCTATATTTCTAAACTGATTTCTAGAGTTCCTCGCTGATTATTTCTCACGCTTCCTTCCCAAAATCATTTGGCGCCTGTTAGCTGCAAAGAGCGCATGTGCCTTGTATTAACGAAAGAAAGTTCCCACTGTTATGGCGTGTGACCAGTGTTGCCAACTCAGTGAATTTTGAACTGGATAAGTTTTATTTTTAAACTGTTGGAGGTGTACGGTAAATAATTTTCTGGAAGGGAAAATATATATATATCATACCTATCTGGATTGTGTAAAAATTATGTTAAAACATATATATGGCGAAGCCATAAATATTTCTAGCATACTTTCGTAGGTGAAATTGCACCATTACGATAAAAAAAATTTTACGTTGTTGTTGCCACTGACGTTTTTTGCTTAATTTGTCTCGCGTTAGATTATGTGAATTTTTGTAAATTTAACTGTGTTAATAAACATTCGTTTTAAAAATATGCCACACTATTGTTTTATGTTCNTTGTAAATTTAACTGTGTTAATAAACATTCGTTTTAAAAATATGCCACACTATTGTTTTATGTTCAGTTTAAAATATGGATATCCTTAGGTATTATTGCCAAGGTGATTAAATATATTTTCATAGCTTAGTGGATTCTGGCGGATTTTTACTTGTGGCCCAGTGGCATTCTCTGTTTACTTGTTGGCAACACTGGGCGTGTCTTCTGGCCCATTACACGTAGAAGTTGAAGCGCTCGCTAACATGGCGTGTCAACGACGTGAGCCATGTGTTGATGAAAAATGGCATTAAAAATAGCGGTGAGCATTGCTTAAAATTTATTTTTATTCATCTTTTGTTAGCAGCCTTCGACGTCGCCTTCGAAGAAAGTGGCTGCACTTACAGCTGAAATGTCTCNTTTTTATTCATCTTTTGTTAGCAGCCTTCGACGTCGCCTTCGAAGAAAGTGGCTGCACTTACAGCTGAAATGTCTCGCGTGTCTGCCGAAAATATGTTTAGTGCGCGAGGGAAACTCGTCCCTATGCCAGTTTTTAATTTACTTTTGTTGGTGCAGTCTGTAGGAAGCGGGATAACTGCAGGTAAATGCAACAACTTCTTAAAGTGTATGGTGTCAGGATATCAGATGTAGGGATTGGATGGCGTTTGATATTGCAGTGGACAGAAATATAAATAGTACAGCAGGAATCTCGGCAGAAAAATAAAGGACAAGGAATAATTTCAGCCTGAGAGTTGAGTTTCAATCGGAAAGCTAGTTAAACTGTAAGAATTTCTGATAATAACGTTAATTTTTGTGAGGTCTATTTTCACGAAGAAATTTCTGTAGCAACATATCAATATAGTTCCAGCAAATACCAAACATTATTGTTCGCGGTTTTGTTGTCATCGGAACTAAAATAAGGGTTATAGGAGATTGGAAGTCCTGCTTTTATATCTCGGTAATTTATTTGGTAAAATTGCTGTTGAGCACTTTTAAACGATATGCGTATAGTTCATTCATGGTTTCTTCCAATTTTTCTGAAGCCCTGCTAAATTACAACTTCCAGGTCATTCATCCATCTCGGGCAAACAAAGCTTAACCGAGAATAAAAAATTTCACCATAAGTATAACGCACCGCGTTCGTGCGCACTTATTTAAAATTATTTTCCCATAAGAACTATTTATTACTAGACAATACCAACNGGTAATTTATTTGGTAAAATTGCTGTTGAGCACTTTTAAAAGATATGCGTATAGTTCATTCATGGTTTCTTCCAACTTTTCTGAAGCCCTGCTAAATTACAACTTCCAGGTCATTCATCCATCTCGGGCAAACAAAGCTTAACCGAGAATAAAAAATTTCACCATAAGGATAACGCACCGCGTTCGTGCGCACTTATTTAAAATTATTTTCCCATAAGAACTATTTATTACTAGACAATACCAACNATAACGCACCGCGTTCGTGCGCACTTATTTAAAATTATTTTCCCATAAGAACTATTTATTACTAGACAATACCAACACACTTATTTTCTCACTGCTTTTATCCACATTTATTATAAAATAAATACTGTAATGTATAGACAAAAAAATAAGTGAAATTTCAATTTAAAAAAGGTACTTTAATGTTAAAAGAAGTATTAAACGCTTGTGATACATGGTATGTTTAGAAAACAAACAAATACGTCATACATAGGGTGATTTCTCAATTGTTACATCCAAAAAGTATGAAAAACTGCGAATATACTATGCAATGACAACTAGGAAAGCCCATTTTAACATGGACCATTTGCCGAAACGGAAGTAGTTCAACTCGTGCACTCAGCACATCACAGACGAGTAGAATTAACGCGTCTCGAGCTGAGAGGCCGGCAGATGGACAATGGGGAAGGTGTAAAGTGGCGTGGAGATACCCTCAATTGTGTGAGTACTGTATCTCCATTACTTACTCCCCGACAGCGCGGCTAAAAGGATCAGTCTTCCATCACCCCTGCTGCCCCGGAGAAGAGCTCTTCAAGCAGTTATAGAAAATGCACCCTGTCGTGTCGTATCCCATTCCCCCTCAGTTTCTTTTTCCCACCCCTTCCCCAAGGGATGGTTGACGACGACACACGCAAGCCACCTGTTTTCGCCCCTCATTCTGCCGACACAAGTAACGCGCCGCGCGAGATAAAGCAGATGATTATTTAAACGCAGGACTCGCGCGGGTATAAGTGGGAAAACAACTGAAGCCTACGTTTTCACCCCCTTCTCTCCCAGCCGTAAAATCCCCTCTGGCTCGACACCCCCGTTTGCTCCGCCTAACCTGCCCCTACCACACGCCCGGGCCCCACCGGGGACAATTACCAGGATTGAGATGTTATCGGCTGTCGCGGCTGCAAAGCAAGGAGGTCCTTCCTCCGACCTCATTAGAGCTGTCGTCCTGCCGATAAGCCTTATCCCAGGATAACAGACAGGCGGGATGTTGCTATAAAACACTTTAGAAGGGTTTTTCATTCATCCCATAGAGGATTGTCTGTCCTCTCCACCTCCCTTCTGCGATATTTACTGCCGATACGACGATTATATGCTTTATAACAAAGCTGTCTTCATGTAGGTATTAACTCGAAACACTCATCCTAACACATTCTTAATTGGATTTTAAAGTCCGCATTTTTTAGCTTTGCAAAATGATGTTTACCGTTCGGCAGCTAATTTTAATTTGTTCGGAATGATCGAAGAGCTGTCACTAGATATTTTATTACATCATAACTCAGTTCATTCTAAACTTGGAGTGAGCATGCAGTTGTGTAGATAGGTTTTAAAGATTTTAATGTGTCTTGTCTATCAGAAATTAAATATTAAAAAGCACTCTTAGCAAGGAAGATAATGTTTTTTCGACTTTTCCCTTGGAGTAAAAGCTGTATGATGCTGTCAGATAGTTTTCCTATTAAAATAATTCAGCTACAGTTTTTAATTATTTCAGTTTCTGCTACTTCACCACGTGTTTGTAAACGATAAATTCATATTCCTGCCATATAAATAAAACAGCAAATTCCCTAATCATTCGTTTTTTTTTTTGTTCTAAAAAGTTTAAATTTTTTTTTTTTTAAGTTTACAAATATATTGTTTTGTAAAATTTGTGTTGCATAGAAAATATCACGTCATCAAATTTGTCGACCAAGAATGTTGTTTGCAAACAAAAGATTGTTTCATGAAATTATTATTTTTTTTTCGTGTAAAAAAAATATCCTGAACACTTTACCGATTTTCATTTGTCTCACTGACGGAACATTAAAGCAATAAAGGACAATACGGGGGGAAAAAAAGGCAGCATTCCGTTTCACACAACACGGAGAGCTAGTATCACGGGCATCCATACAGATTTATTAACTGAGGAACCGCACCTCGCTTCCACATGTTGGCCCTGAACGCTGCAGCTTTGTAACTCTCCACAATCCATCACAGGCTGCCAAGCTCAGGCTGGGCGAGTTTGCATCGCGATTCTGATTGACTGGACCCGTCAAATACCGAAGGCACTTTATAACCACGTCAGTCGCCACTGTTTACACTAAATAAATCGCTGCCCTGAAATAAAAAAATATTTTATTTAAAACTAACGTGAGCCAACTGGTAACATTTCAGCCGCTAGTGATTTATTTTATTTATTTGTTTCACGTAAAATTTACAGTCCAATATTATTTCAGCCTTTTTGGGTGATCTAGTGGCAAATGACAGGATGGTGAGTATGTTAAAAGCATACGTAAATTATAAAATAAATACAATTTTTAATAAAGACAACATCCAGCAGACGCAACAGCTTGAAATCCAACTGATCGCAAATTAAAGCAGAAATTGAATAAAGATTCGTTCGTAATCATTGAGAAAGAATGATCATTAAAACAAGTGTAAGGTGATTGGTTTTTTTTCTTCTTTTACTCAGCCTCGATTTGGATCGGAAAAGCACGAGAAACCGAGACGAAAATCGTCTGCTCGTAGTCAAAGTTACACGCATAATTAGCGGAAGTTTTTTACTATAANCACGAGAAACCGAGACGAAAATCGTCTGCTCGTAGTCAAAGTTACACGCATAATTAGCGGAAGTTTTTTACTATATAAAACGTGGATTTATAACTATCTCCATCCCGACATTCCAGCAAAATGAGCACGACACCCAAGAAGTATTGATCTTACTATTTTATCGAAGGTTAGAAACTAACATTTGAGAAGTCAGCCTACCAAATATTAAACTTCTTGCACTTAAAGTGCTTCCCTAGTTATATGGGTGTCATAGAAATCAGTTGTGTCGATTGTAATTTTTAGAAACTATGGATTATTTCAAAAATTTCCTTTTTTTTTTTTTTAGGACAGAAATGAAAGTCGGCATTCAGTTGTCAATTCATAAATTTGGTTGTTAGAACATAAATATGTTCGTTGAAAAAAGGCAAAGTCAGCAAAAATTGCTGTAGGTATTCCTCTGATTACGAAATTTATACTTTTTTTAAATCATAGTTTTATACATACTGACAAATCTGTATCTGTTCTGGATAGACTGCTGTATTAAAAGTTTATGGTAATCTATCAAAGATCTCAAGAAACATACCACACGCGAAGATTGTTTTTGCTATTTTCCATCGCTGTCTCAAAGTAGCCTAGAGGTGTTCCATTTTTTTTTTTTACTCGGAAGGAAGGCTCCTTAACAAAGGCCAGTCGAACAAACTGTCCGATTCCAGAACGTCACACAACTACTCAGAGTCTGATAATGCTGACCGCTGTATTATTCTGATTTTGTGTATTACCCAGTATGTTGCTGTGACATAATCACGTAACTGTTAGGCTACGCCTGTTTGAATCAATAGTGAAGCACGGGTGCATGTTGTGGTAGCCAATATTTGTTGTGACGCCTGAATCGATTTTCTTGTTAGGTAAAAAGATCAAGCTAAGAATTAAAACAAGTGGCTGGGGTAATGTAGTGGTCAGATTACTCGCCTTCCACCACGGCAAACCAGTTTTGATTCCCGGTTGGGTCACTCTCTGGATCTTCGCGTGTAGGACACGTGACAGGAGTTGACGTTCACAGATGGATTCTCTTGGCGTACCGTACTTACGTTTTCCCTACCCCTGTAATCCGTCACTACTCCATTTCCTCCTTAATTCGCCCCTGTTGGCGCGTAACATAAAACGCTTATCTGGCACTTGAACTGTTTTTTTTTTTAGAGAGATTAAAATATCACTTTTTTTTTATGAAACTATGAAACGTGCACCCAATGCGCCGATCTAACATACTGACACGTACGTCAGACTAGACCTGTTGACTGCTTTCAAGAAATCACGCATATTATAGTATATTCTGAGTATCATCAAACTTTTTAAATCAAAACTTAGACAAATCAACCCCATGTATTACTTGTTATGTTGTTTCCTAAACATGCCACTTATTACAAGCGTTTTACTTGTGTTATCACAAAAACGTTCATATTTTTGGTTAAATTTAACTTTAACTTATATTTTATCAATAGTATAGTATAGAGAAGTCTGGCGCAAGGGAACGGGGAGTAGGCACCAGGGACCGGCCAGCCAATATCATGCTCTGTCATTCCGGTCGGTCGGTGGCCATCATGGATTTGTCTGACAATAACCTTGACACTGTTTCAAAGACCTATACTAACCTTGAAACAAAAAAAAATCCAAAATTATTGCATAAAAATTATAAAATCCCAAAAAATACAAAAAATAAAAATTTTATTTTATTTTAAAATTGTTTTAGTAGGAGGTCCGGCGTTCGATTACAAGTGGATCAACTAGGCTCCCGACACGATAGGCTCTCGCCAGGTCAGCCAGTGACCATATCGTCAGTCATTTTAAATGTTGATGACCATGACCTTCAACTTAACCCTGGATGACCTTGAAGACAAAAAAAAATCTTTAAAAAATCCCATAAAAATTTAAAAACCGAATAAAAGTTTAAAAATTGAGGTGAAAATTACATTGATGACTACGACCACCATGTTGGATGCCAGAGACCATAACCCCAATGACCTAGAAAACAAACACTTGAATTTTTTTTTTTAAACATTGAATAAATTAATAAAAGACCACTAGCATACTATGTTACTGACTACGAACCCAATATTGTATATCGGTGACCTTGACCTTTGAGCTTGACCTTGAGCTCGTGCCCATGACCTTGGATAATCTTGAATCCAAAAAATGGCAAAATTGTTTTACAAATTCTCCGAAATAATTACTGCTTAAAATTTTTTTTTTAATTTCAAAATTTTATTTTCAAAAATCATTAAAAAAATTGTATAAAAAAATGTATGTTTGAATGTTTTGTCACATCAGGACCTGCTACGGGAGATCGGAGCTTTTCATGCTCTAATTTTACAAAAGAAAATTTTTTTGAAGAAATCTGATATTTTTTTGGGATAAAAAGTTGCCAATGTCAACTTTTACTGCAGTACAGAAGCGCAGCCGCCGATTTTTCATGGTACGGCCTGAGCGAAGTAGCGCAGTGGCAAGCCAATACATTCGCGTGCGGGAGGACCGGGGTTCGAATCCCAGTTTGGCCATTCTCTTTTCGGCTTTCCATGGTTTCCCGAAATTTTTCCAGGCGAATAGAGACATGCACCCAGTAAATTTGGTAATGAAGGAGGGAAAAGTTTTATCTCTGGTAAAAACACTTATTTGTATTTCTCGGTTATGGAAAGATATATGCTACCACAGAGGTTTTTTATAGATCTTTTTATTATACACAGTTTTTTACTACGCGAAATTGTTCCATCTTTAACGGTTTAGACAGTGCATTGCCAGAGAGCGCGCTGGCGGCAAACTTTTTTCCGACTTGATTCACTATTATTATTGTTTGTAAATTTTTTGAGATATTTTCTCGCGATAAAAAGTGGCCAATATCACCTTTCAGCCCTTCAACTATTTCTGTGCAAGAAATTGCATCGATTTGTTGCTCGTTTGCGACGTTACATTGTTGAAGTTGCATTATTATTCCGTTTGTGTACTTTTGAATTTTGCAATAATAATTTTTTTAAGATATTTAAATTAGATATTTTCTCGGGATAAAAAGTAGCATATGTAACTTCCCGGTCCTCCAACTATATCTGTGCAAAAAATCACGCCGATTCGTTGCTCCGTTGCGAAGTGAAAGAGGGACAAACAAACATCCAAGCACACTTTCACATTTATATATATTATATATATATATATATATATATATATATATATATATATATATATGTCCACATAATTAATTACGTTCATTGAATGTCGTGTCAGGTATCCGCAAAACTTTTCAGGAACAATTTTTTCCATTGTGCGAACTTACCCTCTCGAATCACTTCACGAAACAGATTGTGAATAATCCATCTGATTGTAGGAACATTTCAGGTACTGGTCTTTTAAGGAGTCCTTCTTATTCTCCCAGGAAGCCTTCTGTCATACAATTTAAATTTAAAAAATATTTGAGTACTCTGAGAAAACCCACATTATAATTCTCCCTAGAAGAAAAATGCACAGATACTATCATATGTGTGTATATATATCAGATAGGAGTATACATAATTATGTATGGAATCAATTTAAATACTTTATATTTCTATGTATATACATATACACCTACAAGCATATTAAAAAAGTGTTATTTTTATATAAGTATCTGCGTGTTTTCTCGTGATCCCGGGCTGAAAACTCGTAAGAAGCTCACCCACCAGCCGCCTAAACTGCGTTTAAGCATGTTTGCCGTACGAGTTTTTGACGAAACTATAGGATGTTCACGGTAAAGTGAGCCCTTTTTAGGCTTTAGTTACTTTTTCCTATCAGTCATTTTCTAACCTTACGCCACTTTTCAAAATAAATATTTCCATATAAGTAATAAACACTTTGTATGTATTTCACTGGACTCGAAAGTTAACGTCTAACCCTACAATAAAATATATTTATTGACTATTATTCCAAACGAGAGGGCTTCATAAAGTTCTCACTTTACCGTGAATAGCCTATATAAAGCGTATCTTCATTTTAGTTTACTAACGAACAAAAAACATAGGCCAGGCTAGGACGGAATGGTACTTTAAAAATATCACACATACCATGCATATTATTTTGGATCCTTCCAACAACGTTAAAAATGGCTTTATGAGACTGCTGTATCTCAAAACACACCACGTGACACGAGCAAAATTACAATAGGAGAGTGTATCAAAGCATGCTTCTTACTGACCTTCCACCAATACATTTATAGGGTCACCGCTTTAAACCCATATTTCACTTGTTGAATCACATGAATGTAAATATTTGTAGTCAAATGATTATAGTTTTCAATATATAGCACCGAAAAGTCGGAAATTTTGGAATATGGGAGCCGAAATGTTTATGCTCCTAATTAACTTTGCCAAATAAATCACATGACGTGTGATCTATATCATACACACAACATATCAGTTTAGTATCAAGGATTTTTAACAATCAGGCATCATGAATCTATTTTAAAGAAGGTATCTATGTTTTTTCTCAACACATTTTTATTCGTTTTCTATTAGTTTCTCTTGGACGAATAAAAATGTGTCGCCAAAAAACATCAATACCTCTTTATAAAGAGATTCAGTATACCAGTACCCGATTATCCATTGTTAAATATCTTTGATACTAAATTATCATGTTGTGTATGTGATACAGATCAAATGCCATGATATTTATTTGGCAAAGTTAATTAGAGCTCAGAAATTTGGGCTCCCATATTCCGAAATGTTCGACTTTTCGATGCTATGTGTTGAAATCTATAAGCAATAGACTACAAATATACACATTTATGGGGTCCTTATATAAATTTCTTTCAGATAGTAAAATAAAAAAATCATCGTGAAATACGGCCTTTTAAGTCCCGCAACTAGACACTGCACGACAAGAACACTGCACGTAGCGGCGATGGAACACTTGATGCGTGTGGCAGTGTCGCCCTTATCGTTGCCATCGTTCACGCCTTCCTTTGCCTTGAGGCCCCTTCTATGCAGACGCCTTAAGCGCCGCTAATATACATATACAGCATATACATTAAATATATAATGTAGACCTTGCAACGAGTTAGTACAGTCCGAATTGTTAGGGCGGACGTTAACAAGGTGAAGGACAGCAAGTTCTTAGTTGAGAGATGCACACTAACTGTCTGGACACAGGCTTCTATTCCTATACTTCAAATAGTTTCCTTCTTCCTACTCATCCTCACACGTGTGATATCTCAGGTACAAATTAAATGCATGCAACGTAATTTTGTGATCGGGTCAAGTTATGGTTATGTCACTGTATTTGAATTATTTTGAAAACAATTCTGGAAAAGGAACAGCGAATGATTTTGTATTTAAATGTCAACTTAAATTCTTACGGGAATAATTGCATAAATTCTTTGGGAAGTTATGAAATATGTTTTAGGCATGTAATATTTGACTGAAATGTAAAAATATTTGTAACAACTACGAAATTGTATAGAAACTAATCATCTAGATCCACGGCGGAAGAATACGAAAATTGGCAGAAAGTTTTGTTTCTCAAATAGATCTCATTGGATTATGGGTGAGTCCAATCCCATTTGTTGCGATCGTGTGGCTTGGAGAGGTGCAGCAAGCCGTGCGTCCCAATTTGTGTGACGTCATACCACCGGCTGTACAGCCAATCCTCAGCGGGGTTAAAAGAAAACTTGGGGGTCCTCCCTCACCCCGCCCGAGTTAATCAGCCAATCAGCTTCCATTGTCAGAGGCGGGGACTTGGGATAGAGAGCCGACCAGGGGTGCGATCTCCTCGGGAAGGAAGACAGACAGACAGACAGACAGACGGGGTCTTTGCAGGGGTCCCTGGAGCTGGCTTAGCGGACGCGTCACGCTTGTCCGGGCCCACGTCTTTCATTTGTCTAATTAGCGCGCGGGATGCCCGTCACGGGGGCGACGGAGGGCTCGCGCCTCCTGCGACAGCCCGACCCTGATGGCAGAGCAGTGGTGTGGAGGGAGGAAGTGCTGCCAACCTTCAAAGGGGGGACGGCGAAAAATGATGCCACCCTTCAGTCGAAAAAAAAAATTCCCCTTTTTGCGCCCCGCCTCCACCCCTCACCAGGACGCGCCAGGCGAGCATCTGATTTAATCAACAATTGCAAGCCGTGCGGATGTAGGGTGGTGATTTCCTTTTGATAATTCGTAGAGCGGAAACTTTTTTTTTTTAAGGCACCTGAACCCACACTGGCCTAGCATATTTTTTTTCCAGTCGATTGGTGTGAATATAAAGAAGACCAGATACTTTCCCAAACGTATTTACAAAGAGCGAGACATNTGTGGAGGGAGGAAGTGCTGCCAACCTTCAAAGGGGGGACGGCGAAAAATGATGCCACCCTTCAGTCGAAAAAAAAAATTCCCCTTTTTGCGCCCCGCCTCCACCCCTCACCAGGACGCGCCAGGCGAGCATCTGATTTAATCAACAATTGCAAGCCGTGCGGATGTAGGGTGGTGATTTCCTTTTGATAATTCGTAGAGCGGAAACTTTTTTTTTTTAAGGCACCTGAACCCACACTGGCCTAGCATTTTTTTTTTCCAGTCGATTGGTGTGAATATAAAGAAGACCAGATACTTTCCCAAACGTATTTACAAAGAGCGAGACATGCTTTGATAAAATTTTAATTAAAAAAAAAGCAAAATTTGAAAATACAAAAAATATTTGGTTGCTTAAAATTTAGAACTCTACTTGATTCTAATATTTTTTTTTTAAAAAGTGCTAATTGACTTACTTTTGCAAAGTAGTAGCTTACTGTCAGCCCGTAATTACGGACTTCGTCTTGAATATACTATTCAAACGATAATAAAGTACATCAAACATGGGAGTAATCATTCAGACATATTTTTTTCTGAATTATACTTTAAATTACCAATTGTATTAAATATGTGAATTGCATAATTTCCTTGCAGGTAGGATAAGCGGTATGACGAGAGTCATTCTTAATATTTCTGACCATCAAAAGATTTTCAGTACAACAATGAAGTAGGGCGATACTCGTAGTACAATGAACCTAAGTGCTTTTTATGCGATTTGAGATTTGACACAAACAATTGACATTCTAAACAATGTAAAAGATGTAGCTTCACTACGTGCCATCATTTATTTTTAGAATAACTTATTTTAAACATTTTTTGACCTGCCAAACTATGTTTTCGGTTACCGAAGAGAGTTTTAATAACTAGATAAGGAGCGCTCACTCAAATGTAAAATTGTTGGCAGCCGTGCTTTTAAGGAACATTCTTGCAGAATATACTTCGTCGCACTTCCCTGCCAAAGCTGAAGTTGCTAGGGTACACATCACGTGAGGTGCAGGAATATGCACATTAAACATAACTACTTGATTTCCCCAAAGTATCAAGTATTACTAGAGTGCAATTACCCTAACGTTAAAGTAGAAGTATTATAGCGGTTTCTAATGGAGCAAAGCGCCTGAATGTAAAACACGTAAAACTCACCAAAAAGTAGACAGTCTACCACAATTGTCAGAAAAGTAAGATTTGTGTTCCAGATGAAAGAAAGAAAAAACATATTTTGTAACACTGGAAAACATTTTGCTATAATTTACTTATACCAAATTATTAAAACGTCATAATTATACGCATGGTTATATGTACGAAAGAATTGGTACAAATTCGAAAAACGTTGGTAGTAAGTTATTTTATGCATATTTATTTCTCATAGAAAATTGATAACTTTCGTTAATAAAACGGACGTGCGAAAATTAATTATTAAAATATTTTAAAGCAGTATAGCAAAATATTAATAAGCAGTGCTGCTTTTTTCCTTTCATACGCAACATAAAGAATGTTTACGTAAAAGCGTGAAAACATGAAACTGGCGCCACGGAACGTTTTGAGATTGGTAAAGCGTGGTCCGCGAAGCCAACGAAAGGAAATGTGGGCTTGAACATAGGAGTCGCTCAAAGTGACGGCCGCCAACTTCGACGCGAACGGCGTACGAGATCCTGCCCCATCCCTTCAGCCACCCCGCGAGTTTCGCGTCTGTCGTTGATACACGCACGCACTGTGGCGATGTAGGGACCGCGGAGTCACCTCGTAGACGATTGGTGAACCACGCATGTATCAAAGGGTTGCCCACGCGTTTACGCCCGCATCTCCTTTAGGCGGGCTCGAGGACCACACGTTCCAAACCTCAAAACGTGCCGTAGGGCGGCCCCCCATTACCAGTTACATTTTTGCACCGCACATTTAATAAAGCACTCCCCGCGACATGCCAAAACTAGCCAAACTTCCAGTTATATTGGCCACTTATCTTGACCTACTGACCGTGACGTTACTTACTAGTCTATACGAGGTTGTAATGCCTTAAAGTGTCCGTGGTTGCACGCAGTTGCACACAGCCACTATCTATATCTATACATATTATAAAACTCAACGCTTATCACTCGAGAACCACCTATACGATTTACGTGTTTTTTTTTATTCATAGTTATGTTCTTTGGCAAGGTTTAAGTATATATTTTGTTACGTAAAGTAACATAAGGAATAAGCAGCGACGATAATAGTGAATCAAGTCGGAAAAAGTTTGCCGCCAGCGCGCTCTCTTGCAATACGCTGTCTAAACCATTATAGATGGAACAATATCATGTAGTAAAGAATTGTGTGGAATAAAAATACCTAAAAAAACCTTCACGGTAGTAAATATCTGTCTATAACAGAGAAATACTAATAATGGTTTTTACAATTTAATTCACAACCAGTATAAAATGACGAAGTTTTTCACCTTACACTCATTTAAATTGAAAAGCAAGTGCAGTCATTGTCAGGAAAAAGTATAAAAAGTATGGACTTTATATTAAAGAAAAACCTGAACAATAATTCTGTAGTCCTCGCGACTGGATCAGCGGGCACAGCTAGTTCAAAATAAAACAGGAAATGGCCCGCCAAAAGAACTGATTATTTGTGATAGTAATTGGTTTGCCTAGAACTGTCAAGTATTTTCGGCGGTATTGTGTGTAGTTCATTTATGTACTACTGTTCTGCCAAATTTTTCAGATGTGACAACACTATATGCCAGTTAATATTTTTTTTTTATGTATAGTAAAAAAAAATTTGTACATATTACTTGGACTCAAAAATTACTCTTCCTAGGAAACGAGTATCTCTGACCCAGTCAATGATAAAAAAAATTATAGTGTGGCCCGAAGCGCGGACCTGATGAGATCTGAATTTGTACCCTCACGCGAAAAATTTCCCAGCCACTGATCCATAGAAAAAAAGGAGTTCTAAGGACGTTGCCTACTCAAGTATCGAATTCCCCATCGTCTCTGCGCGCGTCAGCCTGCTTCTAACCGTCGGACTGAATGCGCTGGCCATACAATTTTATTGAAGGAATGTCTGTTTCAATATCAGTGATGTCCCTTAATAATTAGTTAGGTTTGAAAACCTGACATGCCGATTACGACTTTGTCCGGGGTTTTAAGAATAATATTTCCTAAATCGTCTAAAATGTGAATAATTTTATGAAGAAAATAGATTACAAAAGTTTAGATTAGTTTGGCTGTAGTTTAACTGAGAGATTTTAAAATAAGTATCCTCCTCTTTTACGTCGTATATTTTAACGTAAAAACTAAATAACAAATCTACACTTATGTTGAAATAAAATTATGATTTTTTTTTTTTCAGTTTCACGCTTGGGTTACTTTTGACATTGGTTTATTTTCACCTTTCATTTGACGGATGAATACAAACTGTTAGGCACGTGGCATATGGTGGTAGGTAATTAGTTAGGTAATGTTCAAATATTTTTCCGACAGCGCTGCTAACAAGAACATGAGTGGAGAAGGATGCAGCCATTTCTTACAGCAAGGTGCCATCTAAGTTTTGTCTGAGGTGGTTCCGAAAAAAAAAAAATACGGAACACCGGAAACAATAAGAGGCGTACCGCGAATCGAACACGGTACCTTCCAAACACGAGTCCAGCGTGTTAACTACGGCACCATCTCCTTCGATCGCACGTTCTGTGGAATAATGCACTACAGCAAGAAAGTAGAAAATTATTAAGACTCTCAGTCAAAACCCAGCCAATGTAGAGCAATATATTTTACTGGGAAAACACAAAAACGCAGGTCCTTCCCCAAACACGTAAAACGTTGGGCAACAGGTTTGCTCCCTCCCCTCTCTCCCACACCATCCTCTCCACATACCAGAATTAGTGGTTCCCCTTCAACCAACACCTCATGGTCCTCCACAATCTCCCAACCGAACATCCGCAAAACACACCAGTGGATTTTGCAAAATGAAGGAAAGGTAGTAGGTAATCGCAATCATAATCTTAAATGATAAATCACAATAAACAAATACATTTGACCTTTTTTTCAAATTGATTAGGAGAGGGCAGTTATTAAGTCATTTACACATAAATTTGTTCTGTATGATCTGTGCCATTTTGTAGATTTTTTTCTTCACAAAATGCCACAATTTTTAAAATTGCAAGAACAATGTAACTGCAGTAAATTGCAACGCACAAATCACTTTTTTCCCATACGCATTTCCTTTTACAAGAAATATACATTTATTTTCATATTAGTATAACATATTTAGACTTAATTGAAACTTCTATTGTAAGGTATTGTGTTCCTTGAAAAACTTATGTTTTAAATTATTGCGACTCTATGTAAAAGGCTCCTGACAACAATTAACTCCTCCCAGTGTGGACTAGACTAAAACTGAACACTGATCTCTGAAGCTTTAGAGAACCTCGCAAATGATCTTCCCTTTCAAACTCGCCTCTCTTCATCCTCATCGGCTCTCGAGACCCCAATGTTAAGTGTCGAACAAAACTTTCCACTCTCCACATCCCATTTATAACACACATAAAAAGTAATTTCTATCACTATCATAGATTAGCTTGAATGCCTTAAGAGATATTGCTTCTAAAACACGCTCTCATAGCGAGGTCAACATCCAGTCTCGTGAATGACTTCAACCGGTCCAGATCTAAGGCTATTTCCCTCACCGCACACCAAATTATGAAGGTTGTGCTCCATGGGCCTCACACACACACACACACTCACATACACACTCATGAAGTCATATTTGAAACATTGAAGTTCTATCACCTAGGCCACCTCCCGAAATCTCTCTTTTGACTGAGCATTTCGATTGCCATATCAGTACCTGGATGTCCGATATCCACCTGAAAATCTCGAGTATATCTGTCGCGAAAAAATAACATTCTTTGTCGTGCATCTCAAGCTATTACACTTTATTTATTTCATAGAGGCGTATAAATACGCGTTCTGCGACTTCTGCAGCATTTTCCCATCTGAAAGTATCTCCTCGCTTCCGAAGACTAAATAAACCCCGAAGGAAGTTGAATTTTCACAGCAATCCTTAAATACTATGGAATCATCACTCTAATAACTCGTGGGGCCAAGGAAGTATAGTGGTTAGACTACTAGCCTCCCACCAAGGCGACCCGGGTTCGATTCCTGGCGGGGTCGCTCCCGGATTTTTGCATCTGGGAATCATGCCGGACGATGCCACAGGTTGGTGGGTTTTCTCGGGGATCTTCCGTTTCCTCCGCACTTGCATTCAGGCGCTGCTCCATACTCACCTCGCTTCAATCTCATCATCTGTCAAGACCCGATGCTAATAACCACCCAAATCTTAATCTCTCATGCAACATCTTCGTTAGCATAACAGCCTGGTCGGCACAATCGATGGTTACAGAGACGTTCACTGCCTAAATCTCAACTAGTATCCCTAATCTCACTCCCTGCGAATATTGCACCTAGAATTGCTTATAACAGGGCACTAGGAAGAAAAAGACTAGACCGTACTGTGCGTTAAATCTCACACAGCCAACAATAATTTTAGCTTCAGGTTCATTCTGGATGACATTTCAAATTACGGAACCCTTCTTCCCTGTTGATCTTGCGTGCTGCAACCCACAAAACTACACTGCTTTGCAAAAACCGGCACAACCAGCAGATGCATCTTCAGTGAAAAATCTGCAAAGCAGATCTGTTCGTAGGATTCATTTTTATCTCACAGTATCCTCCCACACTTGCTGCTGCACATTGAAAGAAGACATTTCATATCGTCAAAATAAGTACAGTAAAACCTATGGAGTCAAATGACGATATATGACAAAATTTCATTTTTGGAAGAATTAAAAAAATTGTTTTCGGAATCACTCATATATAAGGCGTTAATATGCCTGTCAGTTTCCCTTATGCCAATATATAGATATATATATATATTTAAAAGGAAAACTGACAGGCATATTAACGCCCAGCGTCAACCATTGGTCCTATAAATATGAAATTTGGAGGCAACTGTCATTGTTTATTGCATGCAGCCTCTACGGAGGGAATTTTCATAATGCAAGCCCTTATGGTGCGAAATGGGGAGGGGGCAAAGTTTGTATGAAAAAAATATATATTATATGGTCCCATTAACTAGAAACATCGTAAAAGTACTGTACAAAATAAATAATTCAACACATGTCTTATATTTTCGTATTAATAAACTCATTGTAAAACCGTTATATTAACTAGAAATTTCGTAAAAGTATTTAAAGATATATAAAATTCTGTTTAGAAAGCTATGGCGGTATGTCCATTTTAATTCGCGCTATCGTTTAATTATTGTTTACTTCACAGAGAACTAATTAAAATTTTACCTANGCGGTATGTCCATTTTAATTCGCGCTATCGTTTAATTATTGTTTACTTCACAGAGAACTAATTAAAATTTTACCTGCACACTATCGACTTAGGTATATTTTTTCGAATTTTGTGATAAATAACTGGGATAAATTCTCAGTTATGTCACATTATAGTAGATGTGACCACTACAGCACACCAAACGAGTATTATACCGATATGATTCAGCCTTCGACGGCGAATTGTGACTGGTTCGCAGTAGGAAGAATATATAATTTTGTTTTTTAAGTTTACAGAAACGGTAACCTATGTTAAAATAAGTTAGTGAAGGTTGTCTGGTAAAGCCCCTTCGCTTAACACAGAATCTATCAAATGTTAATTTTGTTGCCCACCTGTGTCATGACGATCAAAGTTCTGAAGTAGCAATCAATTGTTTGCAAAGAAGTATCGTAAAAAGACTAACTAATGTTTTGATACGGTAAATTTACAAATAACAAATCCATACTTAAAAGGCAGAAATTATCTTATTTTTGGACTGGCATTTCATCTCACTTTCTATTTTGAAATTTTTTTTTTCTATTTGAAAGACATACTTACAATTTAAAAATATTTTAACAAAAACATTAATTCCGTGCAGACAAAGTTGCGGGCAAAAACTGGTAGGTAATATTTTATTAATTGCAAAACAAACACATGCCAAAATAAACCGTCCTAGGGTGAAAATATTAAAATATAACAGTTTTATTCCTATGGGCTACCCCGTGACACACATATAAATCATAAAACTACAAACCATATAGAATAAAAAATATGTTTATAATAAAGATATTTTTTTATTTTTTAATGTTTTTTTTTATCTATAAACTGTTATTTGGTGATTACATACATGTGAAACAGTAGCCTACCGCCATAGTTTATATCGTAAATTTTAAGCATTTTGTATTTGACATAAAATTATTCGAATAATACGAAGTACAAAATTTTATCTGAGGAAAATGTCTTCACATACAATGCATACAATTTGAATAATGTATGGTACAATTATAAAATAACTAANGCGGTATGTCCATTTTAATTCGCGCTATCGTTTAATTATTGTTTACTTCACAGAGAACTAATTAAAATTTTACCTACACACTATCGACTTAGGTATATTTTTTCGAATTTTGTGATAAATAACTGGGATAAATTCTCAGTTATGTCACATTATAGTAGATGTGACCACTACAGCACACCAAACGAGTATTATACCGATATGATTCAGCCTTCGACATACGGCGAATTGTGACTGGTTCGCAGTAGGAAGAATATATAATTTTGTTTTTTAAGTTTACAGAAACGGTAACCTATGTTAAAATAAGTTAGTGAAGGTTGTCTGGTAAAGCCCCTTCGCTTAACACAGAATCTATCAAATGTTAATTTTGTAGCCCACCTGTGTCATGACGATCAAAGTTCTGAAGTAGCAATCAATTGTTTGCAAAGAAGTATCGTAAAAAGACTAACTAATATTTTGATACGGTAAATTTACAAATAACAAATCCATACTTAAAAGGCAGAAATTATCTTATTTTTGGACTGGCATTTCATCTCACTTTCTATTTTGAAATTTTTTTTTTCTATTTGAAAGACATACTTACAATTTAAAAATATTTTAACAAAAACATTAATTCCGTGCAGACAAAGTTGCGGGCAAAAACTGGTAGGTAATATTTTATTAATTGCAAAACAAACACATGCCAAAATAAACCGTCCTAGGGTGAAAATATTAAAATATAACAGTTTTATTCCTATGGGCTACCCCGTGACACACATATAAATCATACAACTACAAACCATATAGAATAAAAAATATGTTTATAATAAAGATTTTTTTTTATTTTTTAATGTTTTTTTATCTATGAACTGTTATTTGGTGGTTACATACATGTGAAACAGTAGCCTACCGCCATAGTTTATATCGTAAATTTTAAGCATTTTGTATTTGACATAAAATTATTCGAATAATACAAAGTAAAAAATTTTTTTATCTGAGGAAAATGTCTTCACATACAATGCATACAATTTGAATAATGTATGGTACAATTATAAAATAATTAATTTTTGGTGACCAACACCGTTAAGACACTGATACACTTTATTGACATCGTAGCGAACTTTGCTGGGAGAGTTCCAGTCACCGTTACCTGTACCTATGTGCAATCATAATCAGTGGGGTAGTATTGAAAAGTTAATTTGAAAAGTTCTTATTTCACTACAGAACAACTGCACATTCCTACTTAATTTAGGCAGGAATTCTTGTGCAAATTGTCACAAATTAAAAGACAATTGTAGAATTCTATCGACAGGCAATGTTGAAATCGTTTTCAAACATTTCTTTCGGATACATTCTTTCTTCGGATACGTTCCTTTCATACTTTTTTTTTTTTTGCGCAGCATTTAAAAAGAAAATTATTCACGGAGTCTAAAATAATCTCAAAACAATTTACAACATATGATCAACTTATTTTTATGGACATTGTAAAGTGTTTTGTATAAATCGTTCACAACTTATAGGTATGGAAAAGATTTAATGGATTTATTTTCAGCTAAATCCCTGAATAAAAATGTAAGACATATTTTTGTAAAACCTCTATAAAGTAAAACATGAATATGCAAAAATTTATATTTAATTAATATTTGTAATACTAAGCATTCAAATAAATATATAAGTTATTCAACAATAAGCATTTAATTTGCAATAAAGTAACAAAGAGACACAATTAAATTTTAGGTATGGTAAATACCTTAAGCGTTTAAGTTTCTAGACAACGTGTATCAACTTTGGTCTGTACATTACAAACATGATAGGAATATAATTTATTACCTATAAGAAATAAACAGATTTTTACTTATAAATAAAGTATTTTTGCTGATTTAGTTAAACGTAATGACTTAACTTAAATGTAGGTCTTATGCGGTGTATTAACATGCATTTCGGCGTTATTTTGGTTTCATCGTAATTCATTATATAACCTGGTGTCTTATAGGACAGTTTGTAAATGAACATTTGAAAAAAACATACTGAACCATCTCGTAACTGCGTACGGGCACACTATCCGACATTCTCTCGGTCAAGTTGACAGCAACGCATGCGCGTGTGTGTGTGTGTGTAAAAAAATTAGTTGCATGTCTTGGCGTCTTATTAAAAGTGCGACCTTCAAATTTGCGGACAATGTATTGATGTACTTAAGTTTCGGTTTGCTTAACACACGTGTGAGCTACACTGGAGAGCCAAAAAACTGGTATAGGCGTGCGTATGCAAATAACAGAGGTATCGAACCAATCAGAGTAACGAGATGCGGTTGGCGGCGCCTATATAAGACAACCAGCGTCTGGCAAAGTTGCTAGATCGGTTACTGCTGCAAAAATGGCAAGTTAACAAGATTTAAGTGAGTTTGAACGTGGTGTTATAGTCGGCGCACGAGAGATGGGACATAGCATCTCTGAGGTAGCAATAAAATGTGAATTTTCGCGTACGACCATTTCAAGAGTGTACCGTGAATTTCGGGAATCCGGTAAAACATCAAATCATTGACATCGCTGCGGCCGGAAAAAGATCGTGAACGAACGGTACAAACGACGACTGACAAGAATCATTAAACGTGACAGACATGCAACCCTTTCTCAAATTGGTGCAGATTTCAATTCCGGGGCATCAACAAGTGCCAGCGTGCGCACTATTAAATTGGTATGGGCTTTCGGAGCCAAAGGCCCACTCGTGTACCGGTGTTGACTGCACGACACAAAGTTTTAAGCCTTGCCTGGGCCCGCCAACACCGCTATTGGACTGTTGATGACTGGAAACACGTTGTCTGGTCTGACGAGTCTTGTTTGCAATTGTATCGGGCGGATGGACGTGTACGGGTATGGAGACATCCTCATGAATCCATGGACCCTACGTGTCAACAGGGGACTCTTCAAGCTGTAGGTGGCTCTGTCATGGTATGGGGCGTGTGCAGTTGGCGTAATATGGGACCCCTGATAATTCTAGATACGACTCTGATAGGTGACAGATATGTCCCATCACCTGCACCCATTCATGTCCATTGTGCATTCCGACGGACGTGGACAATTCCAGCAGGACAATGCGACACCCCATACGTCGAGAGTTGCTACCGAGTGGCTCCAGGAATACTCTTCTGGATTTAGACACTTCCATTGCCACCTAAATCACCAGACATGAACATTATTGAGTATATCTGGGATGCCTTACAACGTGCTGTTCGGAAGAGATCTCTACCGCATCGCACTCCTATGGATTTGTGAACTGCCCTGCAGGATTCATGGTGTGAAATGCCTCCTGCATACTTTCAGACATTAGTCGAGTTCATGCCACGTCGTCCTGCGGCACTCCTGCCTGCTCGCGGTGGCCCTACACGATATTAGGCAGGTGTACCAGTTTTCTTTGGCTCTTCAGTGTATAATATATTCGTGGTTACTTCCAACTTTTCTCAAGTCTTGCTGAAGGTCTTATTTCGGGCTTCTCACATTGCGTCCTTCTGCCACATGTAAACGTGTTTTGAAGATAATCCAAGGACAAAACAACCCACCGTATTTTTTGCGCTGGATACACAGTCAAAAATATTAATTAAATACATAATAATGAAATATTTTTTGAACAGTGATAACACAAACCCTAATCATGTCAATAAGAAATATTTTCTTTACAAATAATTTAATAAAACTCAACATAGAAACATTTTCAGAATAGCTGTTTCTTACTATCCTTTGCCAACGTACCTTTATTCTCGCGGTTTTTGTTGTTATTTTCTGCGAAATAAATATGTATAGTTTACAGACAAAAATTGGTTGAATATTTCATTTAAAATAGGAATTACGTACTTTGTTGTTATTGGAAATACAAAACAATGTTACATATGATTCATTTAGGAAACTTTCAAACATTTCTTTGGTGTTAATTTTTTCAAATGAGACACTTGGGCTGCTCTTAACAACGAGGTCTTGAGAGCTAAATGATATTTCAAAGGTTTGATTCGAAAAGTGTGAAGAAACCGTGAAGAGACTATAGGTTCGCTGTTTCACTTGACCGACGCATGAATTAAGTGATCAGCCCCATGACGGTGTTAACTATAAACCTGGTGTAATAATACCCAAAGTGCTTACAAGTAGACTAGATCTTGTGCAGGGTTTTTCTAAAGTGCAGAGGTTTCCGTTGACGGCCTATAGTGTTGTCATGTGTCATCAATGGACGTTGGGGAAAGGGGGTTTCTGTTACCCACGACTAGGCGGAGGGACATGGCGACAGCTGGCTGGTGTTCCCGGAGCCAGGCTAATGACCCCTCGTCACACACCCGCAGTTGTTTGGGGCACTGGCGCCCACCCCCTTGACACCACGGCTCCCGTCGCCATGAGGGGCGACGTAGTAGAGCGAGTAGAATGGAGAGAGGGGAGGAGGGTCGGAGGAATTCATTAAAACCTCGCCCAAGTGCCGCCAAATTGGCGAAAGGACGCCGCCTCTTGATCGGGATTAATTATGGAACAGCAGGTCAGGACGCGTAGCGACGGGGGCTGCGGTGGTGCCGGAGGTCCTTGGCGTCGACCCAATTTGCTTGCCTGCTCGCGTTCGCACGGTGCTGTGGAGTAACAGCTATAAACTCACTCAGTTCAAGGTCACTAGAAGCACCCAGACTTGCGTTGTTTTTGACGTAAATGCGTCTTTCAACTCAGGCTGACACGTGTCAGGCTAACACACAGTGTCACCTCTAGACCCCTAACCAAAGGCCATCACGGATTTTTCATTATACTGTTTTATAAATTATTCACGGTAAATTAAACACTTTTTAAAGCCCTCTCATTTGGAATAACAGTCACTAAATATATATTTTAGTGCACTTTTAGACGTTAACATTCAAGTCCGATGGAATTTATACCCTATGTTTATAACATACATGGCAATATTTATTTTTAAAACTGGTGGAAGGATATAAAATGGCTGACAGGAAAAAAGTTACTAGGGCCTTAAAAGTGCTCACTTTACCGTGAACAGCCTATGTGTGAAATGGTCTTGTTGGCCACCTGCCGCACTGGGCATAAGCTCTTTAGCCCTATTGGGCATTCTCCTAAATGTAAAATACTAGCGAACCGGCCCGGCTTCGCCCAGTAACAATTTAGTTTTTACAGCGATACTATGAAAGCCAAAAATGGTAACTGTGGGTCATCCTTATAAGATAAACATATGCTATCGCAGACTTTTCTGTAGACCTTTTTGAGAGCTACGATTCCGTAGTACATTAATTTGATGATCACTTATGTTTTAGTCAGCTCAAGCCATGTAAGCGCCCTGAAAGCGGTTTTTTACGACTTGATTACAAACGGTTCGACATTTCTCTACTACCTTTACATTAAATAAAATGTATTATGTATTAAAACCTTTCTCAAGAAATTCTCTAAATGATGTTGGAAACCGCACCAACATCCATCAAGTAGTTTAGAAGTACTAAGCGAATACACAAACAGATGCGGATAAGCGACTCTGTTTTATACTATTTAGAGATATTCCAATTCACCATCGCATCGTCACGTTTATTTAAACCACTGCCAGTACGAGTCCATCCTCAATCTGACCTCCGGGCGCTAGGGTAAGTTGGCACACACAGGACACCAGGACGTAGTGGAGATATTTGGGCGTCTCTTAACATCGAGATCCTGAGAGCCGAGGAGCTCCAAGTGAGGTGAATATGGAGCAGCGCCGGAATGCAAGGGCGAGGGAAACGGGAGATCCCGAGAAAACCCGCTGACTAGCGGCACCGTCCAGCACGATTCCCACGTGCGAAAATCCGGGTGCGACCCCGCCGGGAATACAACCCGGTTCGCTTTGATGGGAGGCGAGTAGTCTGATCACTACACCGCCACGTTGTAACGTCTGCAGGGTAATCCATTCCTACACTGTAACTTCGTGACTAATAACATGATTGAAAAAAAAATGTGCTATCGTTCGATCGGGTACACGACTACGATGTGTGCATGAGCTCGATTTGGTGGCGCGCATGCGTGAGGATCTAGGTGGGGGACCGCGGTGTCTGTTGGCAATTCTGGGTTTGGGCGAAAATTCCCGGACTGTGTATCTCGCGACTCCTGTGTGCTAGCACGCTGATTTTGGTGCCAAGCGAAAGATATAGTCTATATCTGCGATTTACGTAATGAAAACCAAGTATCCAATTAGTCACTTTCCTTCTGTTCTCAAATCCCGAAGAATCTATTACACGCTGACGTAGCCATGTTTCGCGTAAATCCCACGGCCTTATTCTTGACACAGCCACGCCCTGATTAATAGAATATGCATAGATAGTCAGACCGGTACGTCGCCGCAGTGACATTGGGTGTTGGAGCATATCCAAGCTTTATAAACCCGACGGTACATGTAAGCAAAATATTGTACGTTTACATTGCACTTTTGTACGTAAAAAAAGATTACGTAACTCTCTGTCTATAAGAAGCGTGTTTAAATAGCATAGGCCTAATATTTAAATATTTAACACCAACTTTTAATTTTTTTAATTTTTATAGTAAACCTGTGAAAAAAAAAAAAGAATCGGGCAACTTGCTCCGTGTCTAATGACACACTGAATGTGTGGGATGCAAGCTCAAATAAATACGGCTGCAGAAGTCACGTTTTGGTGGCATCACGACTTTCCAACTATCTTTTGGCCGATTTTCTTGTATTTTATTGATTGTAAATGGCTTATTAACGTCCCCCCCCCCAGCGTATGCCTGAAGGCTTATCAGGGGACGGCTTGCATGCTAACGTACGCACAAACTTAAATTAACACCCATGCCTTACCTGGAATTCGAACCCAGAAGCTCCTACACCCCAGACTGACGGCGCACTAAGCGACTGCGCCACGGGAGGTCGGCTCTTTGACTTCGAAGGAAGATTTTGACAGTGTGACAATTGCTTAATAGGGATAAACACAGTGTTACATCTCCCCTGCTACGTCCTCTCACCGTAGTGCCTAGAGGCGTTTTTTTTTTGTCAGAACGGGAACTGGGGAATATAGCTTTAAAAACAATTTACACTAATCTGCAGTGAAGTAACGGAGTTGGCGGCAAGGGTGGTACAGTATATAGATATGGGCAACTCTGGAGCGGGTCAATTTCAAACTATTCTGATATTATTTCATTTCGGTATTAAATTATTCACGTGATTTTTTCAAGTCGATGTTAAGGTTTTGGAAGGGGTCGTGTCCCGTGTGATCACCCTCCCCGTTTTCTAGATCCGCCCACGTGCGACATGCGATTTTCCGTATCGTATCGATATCACATTGCTACCATAATGTATTAAGAGGCTATGACGATATATAGCAAATAACGACCTAAAAATCACGTTGACAAATTACCGTCACTGCAAATGTTTTCTCCTCCTCTGCAGCAAACGCCGCTATATTGCAATATTGCAAATATCACTATGAGTTTTACACAGCAAATATTACTGATGTTACCGTTTCCGCAATATGAAGCACGTTTATCTTGCATTTTTGGACCACATAGTAGTTTCGATATTCCAGACATATTGTATGTATGGTCGATATATCGTCACATAACGCAGCCTTAGCGGTGTATATTAGGAACGGTGTGTACGGGAGGGGTGGGTTACGCGTGGAAAGAGGAGGGGGGAGATTCTGCAGTAAACATTTGCCAAGCATTTGTTTGCGGCCGGCACGAAGCCAATGCCTCCGCATCCAATCACGGGACAGGCTCGCGATGCCACGGGAGCCTCTGTACCAGTGTATTTATGATTGCCTCGCTGCGGGGGTTGGGGTGGGTAAGAGCAGAGAGGGGAAGGGTTTGTGTACAATCGAACCCCACCCCCTGGCCTCCCTAGCCGATGCGTCTGTCGCTTCACCCCCGCGATGACGGGCGGATTGCAAATAGAACGTATGACATCATCCCACGCGCGCGCGTCAACCCTCCTCTACTGTCCGACCGATTCCCCGTACGTGCCACCCCCACGGACGCGACCACAAACCAACCCTTACCCTCCTCGTGTGCCCACACACACACCCCCAGACACAAACAACCCCCCTCCCCTCCTCCTACCCTTGCAGGCAGGCGCGGCCCACGCGTATTGACACAGCACAATCCCGGCCATCAAAAATGCAAATCGTTCCCCTCACCCAGACTCCACGCGATCCGGCCCGGAAAAAAAAAATCATGTTTTCTTCCCGTGGACCCCCATCGGGGACTTATTTTCGTTCCATGGTCTGCGAACGGAGTTCGGGTTACCGCAGTAGGTATAGGTACCAATCCCTTACCCCCCCNCACCACCCACCACCCACCTTCCATCTCCCATCCTCACTCGTACGGTCATTTACACGATTAACTTTCTCGCACACTTTCGGTGACGATTCCCGTTTACACTGAACATTTTAATGGACCGTGACTCAGACATCATTGTTCAGGATGAACACGAATCGAAACCTTGGACTCGAACCCGGAACCCCTCGCACCGTAATCCGGCACGCTACCACCTGCTCCACGTGGATCGGCTTTCAGCTCACTCCTCGCCATTTGAGTAAAGTTGCGTGAAAGCTAGCAAAGGTTGTTCACGGTAAAGTGAGCACTTTTAAAATTAAATATTGCAAAATGAAATAACACTATGTATAACTACGTATGTAGTACAGCACACGCTGGTACGCTGGCTCTTAGNTAAATATTGCAAAATGAAATAACACTATGTATAACTACGTATGTAGTACAGCACACGCTGGTACGCTGGCTCTTACTTAAGTTGGTAGCAAATTAATAAAAAATAGTTCTAAGACTTGAAGTTCTACTGACAGTGTAATATTTAAATGCATGGCCTTTGAAGTCGGTGGTTCTCGTTTCATNGTTCTAAGACTTGAAGTTCTACTGACAGTGTAATATTTAAATGCATGGCCTTTGAAGTCGGTGGTTCTCGTTTCATTCACAGAATAGCTTGCATTTGAATATTATTAACATATCCGCATTCATATAGTCCATTCACGGTTACTGTCAACTTTTCTGAAGCCCTGCTTAAGTCATGCTTTAAGATATTCCTCCACCTGCTGCACACAAATCTTAACATAGTCAAGAAAATTACACCAAATTCGTGCGCACTCAGTGCAATAATATTTTACATGTAAGAACTATTTCTTACTAGGCATTACCAACACAACTATATTCTCACTGTTTTAGTTCATATAAATTATAAAATAAAATTATAATTTTTAAATTAAATGTAAATAAAATTTTCATTTTACCAATAATGTAATACTTTAATGTTAACACAAATATGAAATGCTTGTGATATATAAAATAATTAGGAAAGAACTAAAAACGTCCTATATGGTGTCATTTTTCAAATGTTTTATTCTAAAAGCGTGAAAAAAACCACAAATAGACTATAAAAATTGTTACATTTTCACTTGTATGGCGCATGAATAATGTCAGATGGTCAGTGGCAATGTTAATTTTACGTAAGACGGAAGTAGGTATACGAAATGGGCAGGAAAGTACGTTCTAAGCAGGGATTTTGAAAGTGCTCAGACAGCGTATAGAAGAGAACAGGACCAGTCATCACGTACAGTATTCATCAGCGTAGTTAATGGATGGCGGATTTTGAAGGGAGAGCAACATTCCAAAAATTCGAGCAACAGACAACGGCACAAAAACCTAGTATGCCTATGAAATGAAATACCAGTGCCAAGATAATGAGTTATTCTAACTGGAAACAATGTAATTAATGTAACGTGCACGCAATAAGTTGGTCAGCCAGTACGACGTCACCCAACTAAGCTGGCAGGTACTTGTAACGGCCTGGGTGTGGTATCTCACTGAGTAAAGAAAATTGTAACAATTGTTCTGTTCTTTTACAAGAAAAATCGTTAGAAACCCAGTTGGCAAGTAAATACTCTGTAGAACTGNTTGTAACAATTGTTCTGTTCTTTTACAAGAAAAATCGTTAGAAACCCAGTTGGCAAGTAAATACTCTGTAGAACTACGAACGGTTTTCTTGTAAAATCTCTAAAATATATATTTGTAATATATGGTAGGCTTGTCTTCCAAATAATTTGAAAAATAGACATCAAATTATTATTTTTCTTCTATAATACAAATGTGATGAATTAATAAAATATAANCAAATAATTTGAAAAATAGACATCAAATTATTATTTTTCTTCTATAATACAAATGTGATGAATTAATAAAATATAATAAGGAAAAACTTATCTCAAAGTATAATGTACGCAAAAAAAAAATTACACGTTGCCAGCACGGGAACTAGAACCAACACCACTTTCATTATCAACCCATATCCTTAACCACTCACCCAAATTAACTTATGAACTCTGCGTTTATTTTGGTAGTTAGTATACTAGCGAATACCTACAAAATATTGGCGAAGTTATTCGGTTAAGAAGAACGCATTTATAAGTTCTGTGTAAATATGAAACATTAACATCAAAATTCAATGAATAATAGTAGCACGTGTTTTTAAAATTTTAGTCGTTTAATTATGATTATTTGAGTTGTTTTAAATGTTTTACGTTATTCAAACTTGCAATATATTTATTTTTGCATGCAACTGCACTTTACATCATCCCTAGTTTTTACAAGAACAACTATGTATGGTTTTTATGTGGTTGATTATCCACCATCTTGCTTGAACTCGTGGATACTGTCCAGTATAGTACAAACATTTATTGAGGTCTATTAAAAACACGGCCCTTGTAGTTTTACAAACGAGTAATTTTACGAGAGAAATCTTTGCACTGTTACAAACATTTGTAAAATTACAAACAATTTCTCAGTGAAAATTACAAAAATATTTGCAGTGTTGGCATTAAAACCGTAGGCTACTGTTATGTAGTATAATTGCCGCAAATACATTATTATTTATTTTCTTTAATGCAAATAGCCTAAGTGTCCAGAAAAATGTATCCGGTATTTATTATTTATACAAGTCATGAATTGTCAACAATTAATTCTTCTCTTATTTTTAAGTACCACAGACATTGCGTCATTCTAAGCTAAAATCATCATTTCACTTTTCTTAAGTCACAGATTATAAAACTACGTTCAAAATAAATTCAAAGTTATTTAATAGGTAATTTTACGCTGGAAAATAAGTTTACCCAGTTATATATAGGCTATTTTGATTTTAATTGAAATAAAAGGTTTGATAATATTAACAACACTGGCACAAAGGAGAGGCAAATCTTACAGATTTCGCAAGTGTTTTAAGTAGCTTTCCTTTGAAGAGCTTTCCTTTACTATTAGTCGTGTTTTGAGTACTTTAACTGCGCGTCTTTCCTCTGTCAACTCATATCGAAATGACGATAACGTTTTCCAGCAATTACCTCACTAGTGCAGTTATACCACAGCAAGGGCAGATCAAGTAAAAACGTTTCCTCCTGCGCACTGTTGATGACGTACAATTAAAGAGTTGGCAAAAAGGATGAAGTTTAACTGGTGGTAGATTGGACCTGATGGACCAAAGAGCACAATTTTGAATTTCAATTTCCTTAGTTACGGACATCATTATATTACGTAGGCCAACTTCCGTTACTGCTCATCAATACTGAAGCTAAATTCAGCATTTTTCGTTGGTAATAACAAAACAGTTATCAGTAGCAAAATATTCTTCCAANATCAATACTGAAGCTAAATTCAGCATTTTTCGTTGGTAATAACAAAACAGTTATCAGTAGCAAAATATTCTTCCAGATGTGCTATTCGTTAAAATAAAAAAAGAAATACTGTTGTTTCACTTAGTTTCGTTCTTTATTTGAAAGGAAACTTACAAGTGAAAAAAATGAGCAGTGCAGAATTTCAAGACTATTTATTTTGGATGCTTCTTTCTCACGTAAATTTCAAAAAAAGCTTGTTATTACGTAAATGTGCNAATTTCAAGACTATTTATTTTGGATGCTTCTTTCTCACGTAAATTTCAAAAAAAGCTTGTTATTACGTAAATGTGCTATCATCTAAATGTATTTTATTATATTTAGAGTACACGTGTTTTGAATGACTCGTCACTGTCGGATTTTACTGGTGCTGTACCACTCAGAAGCAATTAATGCGGTACGAACCCCCTTCCAAAATATTTTTGTTTCTTTAAATTTACTTAACGCACAGTAAAAAATTTCTGGTAAACTTTCTAAATTCTAATGGAAGTTTTTAATCTATACACTGTATGGAAATAATATCACACANAAAAAATTTCTGGTAAACTTTCTAAATTCTAATGGAAGTTTTTAATCTATACACTGTATGGAAATAATATCACACATCAAGCTGCACATATAGGAACGTTTAGCGTCGCTACTTTACAAAGTTGGGAACTTCCCTACGCATTTGACTGTTTACTGAGCAAATGTAGGAACGCTACAATGAATGTATAGGANTACAAAGTTGGGAACTTCCCTACGCATTTGACTGTTTACTGAGCAAATGTAGGAACGCTACAATGAATGTATAGGAGAAAAAATTATCATTCCCGCTTTCTCACTAAACGTTTACACTGGTGTGGTAAATTTCCGAATAATTTCTTACAGTGCAGTAACAAAAACGCATATAGACCTTTTTATTGTATATTAATGTCCCCGGCATATTTGTATAGTTGATCTTGGACCGGTTTTTCATTACAAATTCCCTTTTTTTTCCCCAAATGTCACATACAGCCAAGTCTTATCTGTAATTTTAACGCAGAACGTCTTGCTTTGGCATTAACGAATTCCTCTTCGGAGATAGTAAGTCGATAAATGCCATATTAATAGTCACTTATTTATATTGCATTATATTTTATTTAATAATTAAGTCATATTCTAGATCACTCATCTAGCTGTGACGACNGTCACTTATTTATATTGCATTATATTTTATTTAATAATTAAGTCATATTCTAGATCACTCATCTAGCTGTGACGATACAAACATGCCAAAAAGAAATAAAGTCTGCGTAGAATAAAATATCAAACCTGTCTTCTTAAAACGGTGCATATAGACTGTAGAAAAAACACTGGCCACTATTCGAGTATATTATATGGTACGGGTAATTTTTATTATGGCCAACCTTTCATTCGCAGCGGCCCCATGAATCAAGCGTATTATCGTGTGGGGACCTTTTACGCGCAGTGGCCCTATGAATCTAGCGTATGATCGTGTGTGAATCACCGGCATAGCTCTACACAAAGAGCATATTAAACACCAATGTTTATGCCACTTGCAAGTACACGTTTGGAGGTTGCGGTGAATTTGGCAGTCGAGTTGACAACGAATGGACGTTGGACCTTTTGAACATCTGATGTAAATCCCGCCCGTTGAACAAAGTGTTGTGAACCCCTATTGTGGACAGTTAGTTTAGGTCTTAAAGTTGAAGGAATTTTGGCACGTCTGAAGCCTAAAAGCGTAGGAGCGCTAGGGGTGACCAAGACATGCGCATCAACTCTCTCATCGCCTCTAGGCGCAAAGCACTGAACTGGTGTGCAGTCATGCCATCGATAACGCGCCTATATGAGACTTTCAGCGCAGACCCTACCATTCTATGACGTAATAATAAAAATAAGGTTTAATGCACGCCCCTATTCCTTTTTTAATGTTTTGTACCAGAATGTTCATACCTAAAAATGACCGTGAATATAACCGTTTGAGCCATTTTCACTATCACAAAAACATGCTTTAGAGAGAAATGGAGAAACTGAGAAACATATACAGACGCGTAAAGTTTCTAAATGCTATTCGTAAGCAGACCTCACTCAGACACGTTGGACGGTTTTTTAATAAATCTTTCTCTGCTGGACCTCTGCACAACGTTCGGCGGCCTACCTAGGCGGCCATCTAAAATTTTGAATTTGAACTGTCATTAAATGGTGTATCACATGTGCAACTTTACCATGTATGATTTACTCCCTTCACCACAGCAATAGCGTGTAGCTGGTACAGTTACCCACACGATCATACGCTACACTCATGAAGGCGCTGAGTCCAAAAGTTTGGCCTTAATAAAAAAATGAGCCATATTTTCGGCTCAATTCTCACGTTTTTACGCAATCTCGGTGCTACACTCCGCCATTTTTACACAGTGTGTATGCATATGTGCGTATGTATACATACGTAAGCACATACACAAGCTCTTGTGCATGACGAAACGGACCCCTTCCCGTTCCTTGTGCAAATTGCTGGATCCGATTCTGGTCCAAGCTCCGCGATCTCCAGTAAACTGCGTGTTCTCAGCTAAAGTTCTAACATCACACAGGATGCTACCCCGCAATTCGCAAAAACGTATACCAGTAACCACCACTGCTCGTCACTGAAATTACTGACCATTGATCATCGGAACTGCCGATTCTGGTGTGAATCTTGCAGCCTTCTAGCCCTTATTTCTCCACGATGAGTCTATTTTTAAGCCCATTTCAAGCAGCAGCGTCGGTATAGTAGTAAGTGGTATTGATGGAAACACTTAACATGTGTGATCACATTTAGTGTGCCTATTACAAGCCAGCGTGTAAACACCGGACTTTCATAAATAAGGTTTTCCGGCCAAACTGTTGGAATACCAACCAAATACATATGTATCGTGGTCCATTATAACGTATTGAAAGAACGGCACCCTCCTTGAACTATTTCCTTATATATGCGCACCCGAAAACTGTTAGTTAATATGATACATCACGACCATTCGGTTTAATTCTAGAAGAGTGCCTAGGGAATGGTCGGCACAGACACCTTAAAACCCTCTCCACAGAAAGTACTATAACCACTTAGCAGTCACGACGAAGGCGAAGGATTTTTATCAGGGGCGTTAAGAAAACATTGTCAGAGAATGGGGAGATTTAATTACTCCTTTAATTTGGTTGGCGCTGAGAACAATTAATCTCAAGACAGGGGGTGTAACGCTATTGAGTCTCTCCCCTTTAAATAAGCGCCCAAGGCGCATTTTTTGGAAGTAAACACCAGTGCTCTTTATGCTCGCCGGTTTGCACGGTTTTTTTTTTTTGCCGGAGGCAGCAGTATAATACAAACCAAAATTAGTGATTTGTTTACATTAATGTTGGATTGCAAGACAACATAATATGTAGGTCTATGTGGTAAACGCTACCCTCCGTAGGAAATTTTACAGGTAAAAATATTTTTAACAAAAACTAAAACTTTAAAATATTATAGTAGTCAAACGCGGAGAACTCTTGGTATTCGTTTCCCCTTGTTTGTCACGCAACGCACGAAAAATATAGGACGCCTCTTTCTATATATTATCTTTCTATTACATCTCTATACAAAGCTATTATTAACTCTGGAAACTCGGCAAAATATAATAATATCTTTCTTTTAAAAATTCCACCAAATATTCCATGAATTATTTAATTGAAAAGTTCGACGATTGCTTAATGCGGAACATCTTCAGAAATTTTCTTTCAGTAATGTGTTGTTTACATATTCATGAAAAACCCCTGCGCCTTATGAAAAACTTTTTTTTTTTACCCTCCGCCGTATTTTCACTTCAACGCAAGAATTTCCCTTCTTCCGCTCCCCCGAATTCTCGTTAAAAGAGAACGCAATAAAAAAAAATGTTTGCTACATTCCCCGGCCTTCATTCTGTCACTTCAGGGCTCTTGCATTACGCCGCGGATCGATATTGCCCCGTCAATCGCGTTCGCGAATCTCTGCGCAAGACGTCGCGCGATGTATCTTCCCGTGCCAAATCCTTTACGAGCATTGAATGTGGCACCTTCATCGTGGCGTTTCAGAACTATGGGCCGTTCACGGTAAACTGAACACTTTTTGAAGCTCTGCTTAAAATCTGCTTGTATGCACATTGTGTATTCTTCCATCGCATCTCAAATTAGCATTACCTTGGGCCTGATTACTTTGTTCATGCGTCGCTCAAGTGAAAGTGAAATTATTATAAAAGTAAATAGTTTACCTATTTACCAACTCCTACACTTATATACATAAAAAAAACCGAAAGTAAGATAAATCATTTCAATATTCACAAATGTTAACCAATCATTTTTTAATTCAACGTCAAGACTTGGAACTTCTTATACTCCATCCAACTTTACCGGTAGCATGGCAGTCGGCGTACACGTTAGAATATAGGTTGATTTTGAAAGTGCTCAATTAACCATGGGGCCGCGTTGTGTAGTGGTCAGACTACTCTCCCCCTACCTAGGCGAACCGATTTCGATTCCCAACGGGGTCACTCCCTGATTTTCGCACTTGAGAATCGTGCAGGACGATGCCACTGGTCAGCGGGTTTTCTCGGGGATCTCCCGTTTCCCCTGTCCCTTGCATTCCGGCGCAGCTCCTTTCTCATCGCGCGCTTCACCCGCAGTGGCTTTCAAGACCTCGATGTTATGAGCTCCTCAATTCTCCCACTCCACAAAATTAAACATGAACAGCCTTTAAAATGTATTCACGGTAACTTCAAGATTTTCTGAAACCCTGCTAAATATCTACTTTCAGGGAGCCGATTATGTATCCTTCCGCAGTATGTAAACAAAACATTGCCATGTGACACCTGTCAAACGTTTTGTAAACAGTGCCATGTGGGAACTGTCAAATATTTTGTAAACAAACAGTGCCATGTGGGAACTGTCAAATATTTTGTTAACAGTGTCCATGTGGGAACTACCAAAATTTATTTTTGAAGAGAAACAATGCCATGTAATCTTAACTGTCATATACTTTAATAAAATTCTCCAAATGTCTAAAAAATGCTAATCAATTTAGCAAAATATTGTAATACATACAAAAAGGTAGATTGAAGTATATATCGGAACTGTTAATTATATAATTTAATTAAAGTTTACTTATTGTATTAAGATTTATTTACATATTTGGTGTAAGGAAAAAGTTAAATTTTACATAATAAACTTTTGGAAGTAGCACTCAGGTTAAAGATTTCACTGTGATAAATGGGTACCATTTATTCTATTTTATCGCATATAAGTCGTACATTTTATTTAAAAAATTTTATTGAAAACTCGGGGTGCGACTTATAAGTGAAAAAAATTCCTCCAGCCCCGCACTAACGTTTCATTTACTACGAATTCACTGCCCGCGGCTCGATTTCCAAACTCTTCAGCGAACAAAATCACTTTCATTTTTAAACCTGCGGTGTATGTACATCGCTTTTCCGTCAAGAAACTGTCTCACTTCACTGCCACAACATCAAAACACTACGTGCAACGCAAAGACGATATAAGAGAAATACGTGTAAGCCAACGCTACTGTGCTGCTATCTCTTACGCTCCACAAAAAGCTTTCGAAAATTATCGATTATCAGTTATTGAACAAAAATCTATTCCTTTCATTTTTTTTTAAATATATTTTTCTGTTAAGGATTGCGAAGGGAATTACGTAACGGAAATATTCAAATGCCTTTCTATATTTTGCACGTTTATTTACAACTTACAAAGATAAACTGCGGAAATAACAACGCTAATACTAAAATTACGTCTTAACCTAGAATTATCTTATAAGTAGAAACAATGTGTTACGTTAATTTTATAACCACAATTCAGCGTCTCCAATATCCAATATGGCGTGGTTATACTTCTGAAAAAAACGTGCCCAAACGGACAAGATGGAGTGTATGAGTCCGCTGGACAGACACTGAAATTTATTTAATTTCAATTAATAACAGTGAAATCTTTACCCATGAGTGCTACGTAAAAATGTAAATGTATAGTTTAGCAATATTGACTTTATAATTACGGCATTAAATTTATACATATACATATTTAACCTACGAACCATTTCTTTTCAGCTATAACCAACATGTCCCTTCAAAATCCGTTGTTAATTCGTACGGACTTTTAACAAATTTTTATAATTTATTGAAAAAATATACTTAAAACTTAAAACAACCAATTTATATAGTGCTTCAGTGCTAAAAGCAAGACAAAACCTTTTTCTATATACAATTTTTTTATAACCAATTGAACATGTAACTCCTAGGGTGATTTTTCAAAGGTTCTTTTCAAAAGTATCGAAGATACCGTGAATGGATTATAACAACAAATGGCCCAATCACGGAAAACTACACACTTAGCTAACACGTGTAGGCACTCTANATTGAACATGTAACTCCTAGGGTGATTTTTCAAAGGTTCTTTTCAAAAGTATCGAAGATACCGTGTATGGATTATAACAACAAATGGCCCAATCACGGAAAACTACACACTTAGCTAACACGTGTAGGCACTCGACGTGTGTTTCCTACACGGGCTCTGGAAAACGTGAAAGCTCTTCGCAAATTAATTATTGTACACTTATTTTCGCAANACGTGTGTTTCCTACACGGGCTCTGGAAAACGTGAAAGCTCTTCGCAAATTAATTATTGTACACTTATTTTCGCAAATATGTGGTTTCCGATTAAAATTATATATAACTTACGTCATTATGATAACTATACAACAAAGTATTACTTTTATTTTCGTGACTCAGCTAATAAAAATAAGAATTTCTATAAAAAAAATCTTAGTGTGTATGAACATAAAGATTTGACGTTTCATTGCTTTTATAAAAAGTTTAATACACTGCTTATAATATGTAAAGATATTCTTAAAATTACTTAAACTGTCAGCTCTTATTCATTACTTTTGCTAGCCACCGTGACGGGATTGGTTGAAATATCAGCTAACACTCTGAGAAGTTCAGGGTTCGAACTTCACGTAAGCAATAGCTGTGTGATCCCTTTAAGGTGTAATTTAAGTTAAGTTTGATTTTTATACTGCCTTATACCTTTTAGGAGTAAGCAACTATTCCAAAAATAATCCTTTCAAGAACATCCACTCATTCTTTTCTATTAATTGTACTTATTTCGAATCACTAATTCACATACTTAACACCTTCGTAGTGATCAGTCATTCATCACTTTTTTTTTATGTGTTTCGCTATAATTTATTTTCATTCTTTATCTGCCATTAAAGAACCGCCAACTTGCTCTAATTCACTACGTCGTTGCGACAATAGAAATCATATTATTTTGGTGTTTGTAATTGTTTTCCAATAAAGCACATTTTAATGGTAATAGTAATTGCCTCGTTCATGTAACTAGAAATAGATACTTCATTATTAACTCATGTGACAAATCGGACGGGTGAATAATTTGTAAGAAGGGCTAGTAGAGTTCAACAAATCTTAGTTACAAATGTAACGTAGGTACATACACATAGTCAAAATAAATACATTAATTTTATCAGTAGAGTTTGTCTTTTAATAGCCAATATGTATTAGAAACAGTGCTTCAGTAAGTTTATCCTGGCTCTATTCAATAAATATTGGAAGAAAAGCACATTAATGTTTTAATAGTTTCTGACGTAAACCAGTGGAGTTGTTCGTTTATTAAAAAAATTCGTTGACGTTAATGTAGATTTGTCATTAAAGGTTTACTTTGCGTGTTTCTACTCCGCCAGACGTATCGCATAAATATTAATAGTAAAGTTGGGGAAAGGGGCAATTCAATAAACTGTAAAAATGTTATAGGTATGCAGAGAGACCCTAAGAATGATATATGGGCGAAATCAATCTGAATCTTGTACAGCACTCTGTGAAAGTTCGAATATATTGCCGCTAGTGTGTGTATATATTTACTTATCACTCACATGCACATAAAATATATTGTAATTTATATCTTTAAAAATTAAAAGCGTTGTAAGTTTGACGCATTCTGCGTCCCTATATTTTATTCGTCAGAACACACGCTCTTGCGAAGCTCGCCGGAGGACGACCGCAATAAGGATTAAGGGTTTTGTGGATGTGCCGGAAGAGGGACGCCAGGAGCCTCGCAGCTGCAAAGGCACGCTACCAAAGGTTTCTGCACGTGCAACTGTTCCTGCACGTGCAGACGACATCCGGAGACAACGGAAAGCACCAGGGCGCGGACACAGCTGCATTTTGCAGCTGCCCAAGGGACACCGAGATCCCACCACCAGCTGCATATATCCCAGGCTTGTACCGCAATAAACCATGAGAGCTTTTAGTGGATGTGCGTGCAGAACGGGACAATAAACTTCCAGGCCAGAACCAAGGGACGACGCCAGGCCGGCTGCGGACCACACGAGCAGCGGCCACGTGTTTTATGACCCAGAGGGACGACAAGCACCCCGGACCACGTGCAGAGAAGGGGGAAGTTGAATATGGTGATGGACGCTACAAAACCACGTGAAGGGGGAGCAACGAGGCAGTCAGTTGAGAGACGTCGAACCAGTGAGTCGGGGGACCTGAAGCGAGGCGTCCGGGTCGGAGCCGGACGAAGCCAGTGCGATGAACGAGTCAATCAGTCAGTCGCGGATCGAGCAGTCAGTCAGTCAGTCGGAGAGTCGAAGATCAAGAATGCATCACGATGTCGACCTCAGTCGGAGGCCGTCAAGCGGGACGTGCGACGGGAAGAATCCGAGAAAAGCCAGTCCGACTTCGTCAAACGAAGAGTGCTGAGTGGACCCGGGAGGAGGGGTTCCGAGAGCAGGCGTCGGGACGCCCCACCGCCAGCCGAGGGAAGACAGCGCAGCAGTGTCAGATAAGTAGTTCTACACCAAGTGTGAAGAATCTTCCCCCCCCCCCCCGACGCCAATCGCGGCGTCAAACCATACGTAGCCTACATAGAAAAAGGGGAGGGGAGTTTGTCTCGTGAGTTCATGTACCAGTTAACCTGTTCAAGCAACAATAAATCTTTATTATGTGAACACACGAATAAAGTGTAATTTATTAGTAAATTGGACCTAGAGACAACAGTGTCGACGTATTTATACGCCCTATCACTGAGGGCTAGCATCAAGTGCTGGCGCCTCACGCCGCAGAGCAGAATCAATACCTACTTCCAAACTTCAGCATTTGGCAGGTATCAAGTTTACTTATTAATTTTGCTTATTCGCAGACTTTCATTTATGTAAAGAACAGACTTGCCCAGTGTCTTTGTACAAACGTGTATGAAAATGCGATCTCATGAACGCAGTGAGCTAAAATTCACGATGCCATTTTTTTTACTGTTACTGAAAAAAAACGTTTCATTATTTGCAGGACCTCCCTGTTTTTTTTTTCACCAACAGCGTGTAATTCAAGGGATTCATCTATGTAGAACGATGCATTTCTTCTTTGCACAAATTGTAGTCCTAATACGTGAAGAATCTGCCCGAAAGAAAGCCGATTCATTACTTTTCGGGGAGTAAAAAACAAGCCCCTACCCTCTAAAAAAGAAGTTAGTCTCTTCCGCTCTTCCCGATTTGAAATACTGTCATTTTCGGAGGCGGACAAGGGTGCGCTGATTACACACGGAATTTGACAAGGGGAAGCGGATGGGGGTGGTAGGGGGAGATTCTGGGTTGCGGACGTGGCAATGCAACCATACCGGCCGACATCAAACCACCGCCACCCCGTCTGCCGTCTTCCTCCCTCTCCCCTCTTCCATCGCGCGTGCTGTCACGTGGTTTCCCCGTCCGCGGTGGCTGAGCCTGTCACATGGTGACGTCATCGTCCGTCGACCGTCGTCGAGCGATCGTCACCTCCTGCCTGCTGCTCCTTCCCGAAACCACGTACTCATGGTCGCCAGCAGGCTGCCCCGTCAGCACTGCAGTGTTGCCAAACTGGCGTTTCCCGCGCCGAGTCCCTCCGTAGGCTAATCTGTAGACTAAAATGTATCACTGCACCGTGCACATGTTATCATATAGGTATATTATCCATATAGTAGAAGCTCTACCCGTATATACAAGGTGTTTTTGAACCTCACGTCTAAATTTAAACCGCGACATCTATGGGTTAACATAAACAATAAATCCTAGTAGCAAAATGTTTGGAAAATTCATCTAGTATTTTTTAATTGAAATTAAAGTTAGCAAACAGCGCCGGGGCCCCGCAGCTGTAGGTACCTGCGTGCACAGCAAGTTGCGTATCACGAAGGCGAACGGAACTAGCGCGCCTTGCGAAGAGCGCCTGCACACAGGGAAGCCTAAACTCGAAGTATGTTGGCGTCGCTAGTGGCTGCTTGTTAGTACACGTCTGTCAATTTACGAACAATGTGATTTTAGCAATTGAGTAGTAAAGGCTGCCAGAAGTGAAGGGTCTGCACGTATTTTCATGGCGGCCGATGTGTATGAGGTCGCCGCATGGTTCGCAATTTTCGTTCGCCTTCGTTATATGCAACTTCTTGTGCATGCAGCTACGTGAAGTTGCGGACCCCCAGCTCTGTTTTGCTAACGTCAGCTTCAATTTAAAAATACTAGGTGAATTTCCTAAACATTTCGCTACTAGGATTTCTTGTTAATGTTAGCACATAGATGTCGTGGTTTGAATTTCGACATGTAGTTTAAATCACCTTGTTTGTATACATATGTATATGTACGTACGAGTGCATAAATTTATCTATATGTACTTTTAGTTTTGTATATATTTATATATATGTAACTATGCATTTATAGATGCTTAGGCTCTATATGTGTATGCACGTATGTGCACGTATATATACAATTATATATATATGCGCAAATATATATTTATATTAATGCATAGCAAAAAAGCGTATACTTGGATTTTGATTTAATTGACTGGAGTTCTGTAATTACTGCGACATTCAGAAACTGTAGCTGGTAAATAAGCGACTTCTTTACTAATATTTTTTTTCAAGTGTACTTGAATACTGAAGTGTTTACACATGCCATTACATATAGAATTATGAAATTGTTGATTCGAGCGAATGCACTGTGTGGCATATTTCAAGTAACATTGATAGTGACGTTAACGTTTCTTTTTTTTTTTGTACGATAAATTAATATATTCTTTAGTTTATTTAAAAAAAATTACTGTAATAATTTGAAATAAGCATAATATTACTGTAATATTTTTAACGGTTCCAGTATTTATCTTTATTAGCGCGTGAATATTGTCAGTTGGTAGATTGTTACCTGCGTTAAAATGATACAGAACAGGATGAAACTACTAAGAACGGAATAAAAACGTGATTAATTAATCGCGAAAAGCATATATTAACATTGTTTGTATCTGGAAATTTCATAATATGGTCCGTGTGGTCACTCTGCAATTAGTTGCTGAAATTGAATATTTGTTTTAATTTAATACACCTTTTCACTGGTTACAATTTTCAACCATTAATTTGCATGAATACGCGCTGAACGTTTGTTTATCTTTTAAAGGCTCGTACGTGTTTACTTTTACGTAGACCATTTATTCAGGTCGCAGAATAGCCAACTGATCTGTTCAAATTGCACACTTGGGATATTTTGGTGATATCAACAAATTTGGTGGATTTGGCGAGCGAGTTTTTTTAATTATCTGATCCATACTTTTTTGCTTTGGTGCACATAACAGGAAATCTACTTGCCCATCGTCTTTGTAAAAAGGACTTACTTAAATTTAACGGATTTCGGTGTTTCTAAATAAAATTTGTAGATATTGAACAAAAATATCATCATATGTAATAGAATATTAATAAAAGGTTGGCCTTTTTAAGGCATGTAATTTATATGTAGGTTAATTACCACCATTATCATAAGAATTTCCTCACCTAGAAGACGTTAAAATTTATTGAAAATTGGCACAGGTAATGGAAACAACTACTTAAATAACTGAAAACGTCTTTAAGATAAATGTGTCGTTTATTTAGGTAAAATCGTACCGTTGAAAAGAACGTTCAGTATATTGCTGCACACCTCCTCACTTGGATACACGCGGAGATAGGGTTCTCATGTACAGTATTAATATATATGCTTTTAGTGTTATCCTATGGGAAATCTTCCCATATGTTTGTAACTGACACTCCAGATGAAACATAAATGTTGATTGCTGAAGCTGCGATCCCAGCTGGCTCCAAAGGCAGGACGTGAGACCATAGAAGTTTCTGAACGTGCCGTTAAGCCGTCAGTATTCATCTTACCTTTACCAGCGAAGGCCGCGAATCATTGGAGATTGCTCCCATCACCACGAAAATCCACTAATTATGGCGGCGTGTTGCGTCCGGTGTTTTGCGTCTAGGATTATCAGATTTTCCAACGAAAAATAAGGGGTATTTTGGAAATTACTTCCAAAATCGCCCCATTTATTTTAGCGTTAGGAGGGAGTCTCACTGCTTACCAACATAATTTAAGCACAACATATTGGTACTGTTACAAGACGCATTAGGGGCGTATCCGGGTTCGTTAGGGATGGAGGTCTTAATAAAAATAAAAGAACTAAATTTGATTTTAATTTATTTACACAGCTGTTACTTACAGCATTAATTTCTATCCACTATTTCTATTTTTATTTCTCAGTGAGCGCAAAATTTAATGTATATTTTAACTCTGGTTAGCGCCCTTCTTAATGTCTGGTTGTAGTCAATTTACTCATACTCATCATTAACACACTTTCTGCCTGTCAGTTGCCATCATCTCTAATGTATTACACTCACGCATCCAGTCCAAATAGCCCCCAGCCTGCCAGTCGTACTATCCGTTGCACCTCTACTCGCAGTCGCAGATTTTCCTTCCGCTGGTCACTTCTCTCGCCGCTCGTTTCGCTCGTCGTCTATCGCTGACACTCCAGCTACTCATCCACGCAACACCACCCGGCCCGGAGGTCCGTCGCCGCACCATTTATACTCTGCTGGCCTCGAGCTGGAAAGTTCGACGCCCTCCGGGTCATGTCGAGAGAAACTCAGGGCAGCAAACCACTAGAAACTTCTTCAGGTAAATGCAGAAACTCGACACGAGCAAGGTCGGCAGCGTTAGCCACCGTAATTATCATCGTGTCGGCTCGCGTTTTGAAACCGACACGCGGTTCTAATACCTTGTGACTCGCCGCCGTTGTCATGTGACTGCTCTGTCCTTTACTTCCACTCGCTCACGCAGGACAAAGCATCGAGCACGTAACAGTGCCTAACATTTGCTTTATATTCTTTAATTATAATATAAGAGATTGGATTAAAGGCAACCGGCTCAGTATTTAGCAAAGTCCAATAGAAAACGAAAGTTTCTCTCACAGTAGCTTCGAGCTTGCCAACGCCAGCATTAAAAAAAATATAAATAATTGACTACAAATAAAATGTAAGTGTCGACTGTAACTCTGGAACTATAGTTTTCAAAAAAAAGATATATATAATAAACGAATAAATAAGTATTAAATTTCCTCAGTCACGGGAGAAAACTATCAAGCACGGGGGAAGGGAGACTAAAGAAAACGGACAGCATAAAAAATACGAGAGACTTGGTAACCCTATCCGTGCGGTCGAATGCCAATCCTTACTAGAGTGCGGCTGTCATCGTTTTCCAGACGTGACCTGGATTCGTCAGTGTGGAAGATACATCACCATTCCTCTGCCGTCCATGTCAGTAGGTTACGACAAAACTCCCAGCAAATCCGGCGTGTCGTCTGGACTTCAAAGGAAGACGACGTAGGGCGCGTATAAGACGCGGGTATTCGTCTGCGAGTCGCCTCCCATTAGTGTGGATGGAATCAAGGTAGGCGCCACTAACGGTGCCGCTGCACGTCTCTGGACGGTGGGAAGAGATAGTGATTCGTCCAAAATGTGTCCAACAACCAACAGTGTAAGTTTCGGTGTCTATCTTCCCTGTCTTCTACCTCCCAGCACAGTGATACGGCGTGAGGTTGGGGTAAACGGCAGTCCCAGGTGTTGTCTTGCGGAGAAAATGAGAGGCGTGATGAAGGTCGGTAGTCAGGGAGGGCCTCTCGTACGTCCAGAGTCTCCCTCCCTGGTCGTGCTCCAGGGGAGGGTGCTCGCTCCGCTTGCTCTCCTCGAAGTACCCAAAGAAGGATACAGATCTTAGAGTGAGATATGGGGTCCACAGTTCAAATACCGACCAGAGTTTTGAATCATTTCTGACGAACTTTGTACTTAATTTTCTGTTTGTTAACATGCTTATATGCACCTGCTATATAGATGTATGCAATCTCAAAAATTGGGGTGTGGTGTAGGAAGCTGAGTTCAAGACCCGAAACCGTAAAATTATTAATTTTCTATCAGAAAAATGTGGTAATTTTTCCTAGTGTTCGGTGAATATTAAAGAGATTTATATTAAAAGCGAAACGGAAGTTCTAGCCATCAGATGTAAGAATCAGAGTGAGATAATATGTTTGCAAATTGATTGATGACCCTAGCTTTTGAAGGCTTTTTAGCGATGTTAGTACATTAATTTCTAACCTTTTAGTATCCATGCGCACCTGATATAAGGATTTCAGCCATCTCCAAAGGTAAGGTATGGTGTAAAGACCTGAGTTTGAGACCCGAAACGATAAAATGATTTATTAAGTCACTTTCGGACTTAGAAAGTCAGAAGCAGTTTTAGGAACTCATAATAATGGCGAAACAATGGTTTTACCTATCGGATGTGGAGATCAGGGTAAGATAAGTTGTTTGCAATTCGATTATCGACCCGAGTCATTGAATCCTGGTTTATAGCGATGTTCATACATTAATATTTCACTTTTTAATATTCATGCGCAACTGATACAAAATTATAAGCAATATACAAAGGTGATGCATGGCTAAGGGTCCTGAGTTCAAAGCCTGAAATCGTAAAAAAACATTAATTTTCTCGTGGACTTAGAAACAATCTGACGGTATTTTACGAGTGATGGGAGAGAGCATATATAGNAAAAAACATTAATTTTCTCGTGGACTTAGAAACAATCTGACGGTATTTTACGAGTGATGGGAGAGAGCATATATAGAGCGCTCACACACGCTGATACGTAAGTTGATGTTCAGGGTCCGAGAAGTTACTATCGATTTGGAAGCATTCTCTCGCTATGTAGTTAAGATGAATTGCGAATAAGAATGACTGCTTTTGACCTCAACGAATATGGGGTAACGATCTGCATCATCGCCGCCTGATTGTTGTCGGAGTCGATTCTGTGATCGAGTTTTCATCTTCAGTCAAAATTCTCGTCGGCATGAGAGAATCATTTGTACGAGGAGTCCTTTTCGCGCGATGAAGCATTACGACATTGGTCCCATGCACTTTATGCAAGGTGATACATTGAAAAACGATACCAAGAATTGCAAGGATTTGTCTTTTGAGAGCCAGAAAGTGTTGCCAGCAATACCTCTTGCTGCATAGATGGGTACTGATTCCACAGGCGATTATGAAGAGACAGTTAATGCTAAGACGCATGCTACAAATAAAAGCAAATATAAAAGAGAATGCAAAACAGGAAGTGAATATGACCATGAAGACAGCATTAATGAAAATGAATATGAATACAGTGATAGTGCTGAAGTAGATAGCGATTTTCTCGATGTTCTGGCACAGCCCTCTACAACATTTGCTGCAATGAACGACACGAAGAAAGCAGAAGATGCCAATATAACTGGCTACCTATTTCCCGAAGGACCGAATGAACTTGTTGATAGACTGNCACGAAGAAAGCAGAAGATGCCAATATAACTGGCTACCTATTTCCCGAAGGACCGAATGAACTTGTTGATAGACTCAGATATTTGGTTGACCTTCAAAAACGTGGGTATTTCCTGCACATTAACGGGATATCTTCAGTCAATAGTAAACTGAAGGAAAGGGGTTATACCGCATGATGTGATGAACTGCTTCCTTCTAAAATNGAGATATTTGGTTAACCTTCAAAAACGTGGGTATTTCCTGCACATTAATGGGATATCTTCAGTCAATAGTAAACTGAAGGAAAGGGGTTATACCGCATGATGTGATGAACGGCTTCCTTCTAAAATTGTAATCATAAAATAATATTAAAAAATAAATTATTAGTATTATTATAAAATAATTGTTTTTTTTAAGTGGTGTTATAAGCCCTCAACGTTTTAAGTAACTATCCGCATACAGAATATTAATGAAACCATTACGTATAAAAATGCTTGGATGGTTGGCTGCATACGAAACATTCATTCTATCGACATGTACAAGTTTGGAGACAGTTGGTGAACGAATGTAATTTATAGACATATAGATGTGAACAAACCAAAGTATTGATCGAAGGATTGGTCGAGGAATTGGGATTGATCGAAGCATTGATGAAGATTGCGGAGGAGGATTGCTGATGATTGCTGAGGATTGGTGCGAAGGATTGCTGAGGATTGATCGAACGGTTAGGATAAATTAAAAAATTGGAATTGATCGAAGGATTAATGGTCAAGAAGAGCTATAACGTTAAGACTGTTTATCACCCTCGTGCATTCCAAGTCTCCAGGGCCTGGCAGTATCGGCATTTAAATTAAAACCAATTAAGCCTATAAAACTGTTAGTATATGCTGATCCATACCATGATTATGACATACTCATGCGTGTGGTCGCCGTTAGTATGATGGGCTTGGTTTTTTCATATATACATACATTTAAAGAAATTTGAGTAGCATAGTTATACCTACAAAACAGTCCAGTTAGTGAATAATTCGCAGATTCTGGCATCGTGTATTAATTAGTCTTCAAGAGAGGGGACTGTAAATGCAGTAATTGATTGAGTGACCTTTACATGTATCCGCAATACCCTACGTATATTTTCGTCACAATATTTAAAAAAAGAAGTTAAAATTTAAAGTAATTATTTTAACCGGATAAAAATTGCATATTTAAGATTTGACATGCCCTCCGCCTATAAAATCAATATGGCTACCAGAGATCAATATTTGCTTGAAAATTTAGTGGGCGTTACTATCGAGCACCTGAAAACCGTTTCAGCCTCCACGAAACCATTTTCATTAACAGCGCCAAATCCTGCGAGATGGTCGCTGGTACGATGGCGGCGGCTTTTCTTGAACTGTTGGTTTTGTACGAAGTACACTCGTACGCTGCGGTGAATGAGACTGTACACCATGAATGTTTGCAGGCGAAGGTCCTACCGCTATGCAGGTTTTCGCATGTATCTGCAAGCTATCGTGTCTAACAAATGACACTCCACAATCTGCGCACTTGTGTACCACTCGGTCTGCATTCTTCGCGCAGCCATACTTCTCGTGCCTTCGAGCACCGTGGTTTAACATGAAGGTTTTAATGCAGAAGCGAGATGGATAACGATGTAATGGTCCAGTAGTTGGCACCGATGCAGTTGAAGATTATGTGGAGGATACCACGAATGGCATCGGGGGTGATGTAGGCAGCTCATCTGGAGTCATCGATGGTATAGCTGAAGACGCATTCGGGACACCTGTTGCAGGCACACCATTAAATGCACATTTCATTTTGATCTCTGCAGGACCAAATGAAAAAAAGAATTAATATATATGTTTATTTATAGCTATAAGTGATCTGCACCATGCAAAATGGAATACAGGTGTAATTTTGAGCACGAACAATAATAGTTCCCCACAAAATTTCATGGAAGATCCGATCATAAAGAAGCTTACCGAACTGAATGCTAAGATGGTCAGGAGACAAGCCGTTCCCTTGGCAATGGTTTCGCTAGATAGTAGATAGGGACAAAAAAAATAAAGTCCACCTTACCTCTCTTAGCCAAAGGCCATCCGAGGTGATAGGAGACAGGAGACAGGAGATAAGACGATGGTCTGTAGTCTGTTGCTTCAGAAGAAGAACTTAGATGATGCCGCCGGCGATCTCTCATATGCCCCTGAAAAGCCGTGCTGTCATGAGACCAGGGACCGAAGTTCCCATAACTCGTTTAGTGGGTTTGAAACAAAAGCGCTGCCCGACAGACTTGGGTCAAATCATTGAGCGGCGGCGTGCTGCTGTGTATATGTTTTAGCTGGGCTCCGGGCCCGTGTTTATAGCTGTTAACCACTGTTACTATCTTAATAAATACACGTGCACGTGTTATCGGTGAGGGAGTGAAACTGACCACTACCAGTCTCCCGCTGACCTGTGTTTTGTAACGTCGTGGTGTCTGCAGGACATGTTGTAATTTTGTAAGCAAATGGCTAGTTAAACTCGTGTGTAGTGTGACGGTGAGTCCCTACGACCCGAGTCGCTGCTCGTCGACAACCCAGCTTGTTCATCATCAGCCCTTACGGTACTGCAAGTCACGGTACGGCCTCGCTGTCATTATCCAGTCATTTCATCGTATGGCGTTTGTGAAAAAAGTTGCATTTTTTTAGTACATTCTTCTGGCACCTTATGTACCAGGACTGATACCAGCCCTGGTTAAAGCTAGAGTTAGCCAGTGTAATTGGTGTATCTACATCAGCCTCCCGAAGGGCATCATTTGTAGCTTTTCCTTAAAACTAGAAAACCGTCCCTGCAAAGTTGAAACTATATTTGTTTTAATTTTAAAGAATTTTTGAATTTTTTATTTTTGAATTTTAAGTTTATGTTAGTTTTTTGGGAATTTTTTTTTAAATTTTGCATTTTGTTTTAATTTTTTATACATTTATTTTGTGAAATTTTTTGAATTTTTGGAACTAAAACCCAGTCCTGACATCCCATGTGTGCCTCTCGGCCTGGAATCCTGACGACAGAGAGGGGCGAAACTGTCTGCCAGTGCACCCACATGAGCTGCCTTAACACGGCGTAAGTATGAGTCGTGTGGGAGCAGGTTGTGTGTGTGATTTGGGGCTGTGCGTGTCCACCCAGTGTGTTGAAGCGTGGTGATGTGAGCTTAAAACGCCCTGGATGAAGTAGTTTTGTTAAATCTTGTCCCGGAACTATCAGAACACTTCAAACACCCAGGAGACGCGATCAATTCGTAAATTTATTTAATTTACCTGTGTATTTATTTACTTTTGAATTGAATTGTATAAATGTGTTTAGTGAGTTAATATGTGTTAATTTGTCCGCCTTGTGTTTGTTTTAACACCCGGGGAGCGCCACTCGACTCCAGTGTTTCGTGTGAACTGCGCTAGAAATGCAGAGGTTTAGGTAGTTTTGTTAAATGTGTCGAAATTTTGTCCCGGACCGATTAGAGAATTCCGCCGGCCCAAGAGTAGTGTAAATGTAGTTTGAATTAAAAGTCCCTGTTTTCCTGTTTTATAATGTCGATATTCTAATTGTTTTGAGTAGGTATAAGGCTCCTGCCCTGTAGATCTCACCGGAACTGGTAGTGAAGCTATCCAGACGAATTGGTACAGCCTTGGGTTGAAATCAGGGCTGAGATGATAAGATTATCACGGTTTTTTATATTTCCATGGCTGTAGTGTGGCATATTAAAGTATTTCATTTATAACGGGTTATTATGGTCATTAACACTTTCATAAAAGTTTTTGTTCCTAAAAATTATTACATATTTAATATAGTCTATTATTAAAACTGATGAATTGTTTCATTACTAGTATACCAGCCTGCATCTGGTATTGCTCTAAGAAATGTATTCCATGTTGAGACGATGCGCGAATCTGCCCGCCTTATATACCCGCAGACCCCGAGATGTCACGTGACCTACAGCCAATCACGATCGAGCAATGTGACGTCATCGTTTTTCCACATCAGCAGACTCTAGGAGAAAATTATGAAAACACAAGTTATCAGTGCCTCTACAACAAATTGATGGAAACTATAGCATCTGTACCCTTAATTGAGGAATGAAATTGAGGGATATACTGAGGCATGAAATTGAGGAATGAAACATGTGTTAGGCTCCGCATCTTTTAATACGTGATGTTTATTTTAAATTAAAAGAAAATAACACAGACAGAAACCAAAATATTTACGTTTCGACATAAACTATCCCTTTAAAACCAAAATGGCTACCAAAAACAAACACACGCTTGAAGAATTGGTGGGCGTAACTGCCGAGCACCTTCAGGAACGNAAACCAAAATGGCTACCAAAAACAAACACACGCTTGAAGAATTGGTGGGCGTAACTGCCGAGCACCTTCAGGAACGTTCGACAAACCGGAGTCATTGGCTACCGAGCACTCCCTGAGTCGAGTCGAAGATTGCCGAGCTCGCCCGAGTCGAGCCGAAGACCGCTAGCCACAGCCACACAGCTACCATTTATAATACATTATGCCCGAATTCCCATGTCTACACTACCACCCTGATAATGTTATACTTTCCGGATATTCATCCGCCTCATGCACTCAAATCTTAGCCGCGTCTAGAAAATTGTACTTAAAGAACAGCGCACCGAATTCGTGCGCAGTCAGTGTAATAATCTGTTGCATAAGAACTATTCCCTACTAGGCATTACCAGAACACCTATCTTCTCACTGTTTTGGTTCACACTAATTATAAATTTAATATTACAATATATAGGAAACATTTATATAAATCTTAAATTTAACCAATAATACGTTTATTTTACGTCAACGCATGAATAAAACACTTGTGATTAATGACGTATTTAGGAAACAACCAAACCCGTCTTGCATGCGTTAATTTTTCAAAGGTTTGATTCAGAGAAGAAACCGTGAATAGACTATAGAAGTCTGTTCTCCATTAACATTACAGCTGACGTGTGTAGAGAAGTTTACAGAGACTAAATAGTGCGGCCGTTCCTCCTACGTGGACGAACCCATTCTCTGATTGGCTGCGAGAGTCCCCGGCGAGAAGCCTTCAGTCCGATTGGCTACTGCATGCTGCGAGAAGTTCTTCTTTATTGGCTGGGACGCTTGCTGGCGAGTAGGTTACCAGGCGCTGATTGGCGAACGGCGTTCCGACATGTTGCTGGCGAGTGACGCCATTTTGCTGGCGTTTGCGGCTGGAGTTCGCTCTGTAAGCAGCTGTTTTACTTCTGTACTTTTAAATACTCTGTGGTAAGGTGAAAATACTACCACACGTTTTCTGTAAATATTCAGATAAGTTTCGTGGTTGTAAAATACTGTTACTTACACAAATTTTGATTCAGCGTTTAGGTAACCACGATTTTGGTAACGGCTAGAAGAATCTGCACTAGTACTAATTGTTGGTTGCTTCTCTACGCCTTTAAATGTCACATGACTTGTGTGGCATCCGTGCGGGGATGTTGAAGTGCGACATACAAACAGGTGTGTGCAGTTGTAAAATTAAAACATGAAATTCTTGAAAAAGTTGCGCAAATTATTTACAGCTTTGTTATCTTACTTGTCACCATTTAATAACCGTCGGGTGAACTTCAGGTAAGACATGGTGTAGAAATTCACGTGAGCCATGAAGTAAGATCTATCATTACCTTTGTCTCCAGAATCATTATTTGTAAAACAAAAGAATTCCTAGTTATTTTATCAAATTATTCGAATTCACTAGATTCACATATTTTTATGTTTAAATAATAAGGCATTTTACAGAACCACAAGATTTATTTGCGTTCGCAATCCGTCACACTTAAAAAACACGCACGTCTAGAAAAAAAATCTAGCACAAGTAACGCGCTTTGAGAGCTGGATATTAGCGTAACAATGAAATAATTTTTCCCCAGTTTTGCTCTAAAATGGAAAAACTACAATAAAAACGTTTATTGTAATAATAATGTAAGCAATATATCGCATGGAAGATTTCCATAGGAACTATTTGTCTCTAGTTTTTGCCAGAATACCTTTTATGGCGGTGATATACACACGTGTGTGTGTATATATATATATATATATATATATATATATATA
>NQII01002544.1:0-16542 GCA_002778355.1 Clitarchus hookeri
TAAAGCATACAAATTAATGTGGCCAGTACAAACAACTTCTTTGCCAAATGTGGTGGGAATGGGTTGATTTTTTTTCCCCAGATATGAAATAAAAACTTTATTTTTTCACGTGCGACTATCTTAAAAATTGGCGCGTACATGAGGCTCTGTATAGACAGATTAGATGGTTGTAAGAGATTCCGCCAGTATACAAAGTTAATTTGAAATTTCTTTCGTAGTTTCGGAGATACGACATACTAAAGTAAAATGTTTTCTAGGCCGCCAGTTTGAAAATAAGTGCCTGGCCAACTTAAGATATCAGTTTACATGGCCTGCCGTAATGCTTCTGGTTTGTCAAATTTGGTGGGAGTCTGTTGATTTTCTCAGGATATATGACAAACATTTTAATTTGTCATGTGATGCTATCTTATAAAATGGCGGACAAAAGTGTCGATGTGTTAGCATATATTATGCTGGTAGTAGGTACTTTAAGCATACAAAATGTGGTCGAAATTGGTTGAACGGTGCGGTAGATATACCAAATAAACGTAAAATATTTTTATGGTCACCATTTTGAAAATAAGTGCCTAATCAATTTGATCACTATAGTTTACATGGCGTACCATAGTATTACTTACGTAGCAAATCTGGCGGGAATTGGTTGAGTTGTTAATATGACCGCCATTTTGTAAGTAAGCTGTCGAAGTGGTTAAAAAACTATAAAAGTCACATTTCCTTAATAAGTACTATTTGCGTACCGCGTTTGGTGAAATTCGGTTTTGCGCGTTCAAAAGTTTTTAGGGAAAAAAAAGGGGGGGAGGACACGTACAGACACACACACAGAGACATACAAAAACCGGAAAGTAATCTCATAGGCCTTTATTTTCTTCAGATAGTAAGCTAATAAAATACACAAAAACATAAATTTGTCATCGCTGAGCAACTTGCTTGGTAAAGTAATATCTTATTTAACGCCCGCATTAAAACAATGTAAAGTATACGGACAAACTGCAAATTTACGTAGGTGACATAATAAAATCTCTGACAAACTCGCGAACGACAAAACGATGAGCTAATCTGTTTAAGTCTCATGATTACACACTCAGTGTAGCCGTGCACACAGAGACGCTAAGGCATTTGAAAAGCCAAGCACTGTCGTCCTTACCGAGCTTGAGTGTTAGTACTCCGAGAAAACTGAATAGTTTGTCGCAGTGCCTTCAAAGACTACTCAGTGGATGGCTTTCAATTACAAGTTAATCTATTTTTTCAGCTCACTAATAAATTTTATAACGACACTTTCAAAATAAATTAACGCATCTCCATGAAACAAAATTTGAGATTTTCTTGGTTCAGCTTTAGAATCACGAGATAAAAACACCAACCCGTGGTCGAGTTCGTCACCTCGTGGTTACGTTAGAAGATTGCAAAAAATAAATTATACTTAAATATGTTCCATGTTCAGAGTATAATAGATACCATAACGCAATATAGAAATAATTGGCATGCGCGTGTACGACGTAAGTCAGACACAAGAATACCTGGAGCAGAATTACAATACCAACCAACGCGACAAGGAAGACAAGGCCGCCCTTGGGGACGACGGAGAGAACGGATATCAGGAGCCGGAAGGGACCAGTAGGCCTCATTATTGAAGTCGATGATGATCATGATATGTTCCAGACCCAGTTTATTTATACGGAAACACGACAGAATATAAAATTTCTCCTATTTGGAGCATTTTAAAACATATATTTTTCTCTGTCGAGTGTGTTTACTAGAATTAATCTCATTACGTCGGCTGTTCTATCCCCACTGTCGTTCATAAAGACACATTGTCAGCCTAGCTTTACGTAAATACAGTCACGAGGCATTCGAAAGACCACAATGGCAACATTTTTGTTACAGAATGGCAGTTAGGCGGTAAATGTCTTTGTAGGACGAGATTCAAAGTTGCAGAATAGGGCCCCTGAAAGACTGCGAACCAACTACAAAAACGCACAAGAAGAGAGCAGGCGCGCAGNTCAAAGTTGCAGAATAGGGCCCCTGAAAGACTGCGAACCAACTACAAAAACGCACAAGAAGAGAGCAGGCGCGCAGCATTTCTCTTCTGATTATGTGGTTATTCATTGACATGACTCGGTACACTACGACTCCCGTGTCACTGCCGGCCCGCCTTGCATTCGTGTGCTGCAGATTGCATACATCAAAGGCAAAGGCTGTTCACAGTAAACTGAACACTTTTGAAAGCCTTTATTGCATGTGCGTTTCTCCTCCCCTCCNTCAAAGTTGCAGAATAGGGCCCCTGAAAGACTGCGAACCAACTACAAAAACGCACAAGAAGAGAGCAGGCGCGCATCATTTCTCTTCTGATTATGTGGTTATTCATTGACATGACTCGGTACACTACGACTCCCGTGTCACTGCCGGCCCGCCTTGCATTCGTGTGCTGCACATTGCATACGTCAAAGGCAAAGGCTGTTCACAGTAAACTGAACACTTTTGAAAGCCTTTATTGCATGTGCGTTTCTCCTCCCCTCCCCCTCCTTTAAGAAATGAAAATATTTTAATAGCAATGTATATTGTTTAAGGTTACTATGCAATTGTTGCCAACGTAAAAAAAAATTCTTGACGATATCCATAAAAAATTATCCAGTTTCTCTGATTACGAAGGCTATACGTGAAGTTATTTCCACGTTATTATAGAAGAGCCAATGCATGTACGGGCATGGATTCTTTTCCGTGGGTTGGTTTTTAAAGGTTTTGAAATACAGTACACCAGGTGACACAGCTTGAAACACGGAGGGCTGTTGTTTACTTGTGCGAGCAATCCATACAAGAAGCAGCTCGCGTGTTCCAACTCCCCCTCGTAGCCCCGTGCAGACTATCTCCAGCACGTGTTGCACGCGCGTACGCCCCCCGGTTGCTGTTGCCATGGCGACCACCATCCCCCCACGACACGCCAGCCCACTGGGAGTCAGTCCCCGGGCGACACGCTACCAGCCCCCTCTTCAACCACCCTCTGTTGTTGCTGTCGCCTTTGTCCCTGCTCCGGGCCAGACATACGGTTCGCTTCATCGACGTCTCCTGTCACGATGTCACCGCGCCGAGAGCCTTGCCTCTCGTGAAGAGCCATCATCACCACTTTCATTTCAAAACACTTCGCTCTCACAGGCATATGTAACAATCCAGTTGACCTTCTCTAATTTAGCCTTCACACCGAGAGAAAAATTTGTTACAGTCAACAAAATATCCGTTTGTATGGTCAAACAAATGTGTAGTTGCTCTAAAAAAAAAAATTTTACTATGTAAACAATACCTGAAAAAAAAAATGTTTTTGTTTATTTAACAAATTTCTCACTTGATTTGAAAAACCGTGTGTTGAGACAACACTATTTTAACGACAAAGAAAATATTTTGTTCAATTAGATGTATATTTTTATTCAGCCACACCCAAACGAATATATTGTCTCCTCACGCAAACCTTTCTCTCAGAGCGGGGATTGGAAATAAGAAGGTTGACCTTAGTTGTCACGCAGGTATCACTGTAAGCAGTGTGTTTATTGTAATTTAAATACAATAATGGGATATTTCGATGTAAATCTTTTTTCGGGACAGAAATCAAAGTCAGTATTTTGTTGCGGATTCAGAAATCTGGTTATTGAAACGTCGTTGAAAAGTGTCATAGTCAGCAAAAGTCGCTATGAGTAGCCTTCTATTTACGATATTTATTCTTCTACAGAATAGCGTTTCCAAGTGTAGCGACAATGCAGTGTCTTTTCTGAACAGATTGCTGTATTAAAACCCTACAGTCAGAGCTTACAATTCTGAGGAAGCAGAACACACGCGAAGATTGTTTATGCTACTTTCCTTCGTCGTCGTAGAGCTTCTTTATGGCCGGTTGTGACCTTGGGGTGTTTAATATCGTTTACTAAGGATTCCCTTTGAGTCTACATAGCACTCGTTCCGCCATCACAAACGAGCTGTAAGCTCTGTGTTCGGGTGGAACCATTCGTTAACTAAAGCAATAGCGTTGTTCAGGAACCAGTTACGCGCAGGGAAGATCATTGGGCAATGAGCTTCGCAGAGTACAGCACCGGTCAAATACCAGCTTCCCGTGCGTCACAAAAACAGCTGTGCTCACTGCGTCCGCGTCGTTTAAGCGTTGCAACGAGCGCAGCAATATCCTTTGAAACTGTTCTAACTCCCGTTCACGGTAAACTGAGCACTTGTTAAAGCCCTGTTCAGGATCTACTTGCATGAGCATTATGTATTATCCTACCATGTGTACCATTAACACTGCCATAAGGCTTAATCACTTAATTCATTCGCCGATCAATTGAAACTGAGGAATTATTAAAAATTTGAAAATGTAATATATTGGCTAATTCTTACACATGTGTACATCAAAAAACAGAATTCAAAACAAATCAGTTCAGCATTCACAAATTCTTACCTGGTATTTTTAATTCAACTATAAGAAATGAAACTATTTTCTCTCCGCCGTTACCAACTTAACTGGGCGCGCGTCAGTCAATGTTGCCGCTAAAATATATTACGCAGGTGGGTGCAGTGACCATTGTCCAAAGTTGATTTCAAAATTGATTAACTAACCGTGAACAGGCTATAGTATCGGTACAGTCCCAAACATAACAATGGAAGCCACGAGAGGCGGCCAGTTATGAATCTTCCATCAGTTTGGTCACCCGATTTTCGCTAAAGCATTCCTGTGCAGGTTAAGGACCTCAATATCCTACACGCATGCCAACGGTTTCAGTTTTGGCTGGGCCAATCATAATACGATAACCCGATGATGAATGAATGTGATTCGCTGGCAGATAATCACGACGCGTGACAGTTAAAGCAAACCAACAACGGGCACAGATGTGAACTAAGTGTTTTAAAATACAACTAGTCAAAAAAACCTTTGCATTACTCATTGATAGAGATGACGGAAAATCGCGAAAATGTTTTCAACCAACATATCTTCCATAACAATCTAACTAGTTTATTCTTTCTTGATTGGATGGACGAGGTTTTGACTCGGCTAAGTTGTTTGCAGACCAATCACGAACGTTCTGCCTTGTAGTATCAGAATCCTCATTGGCCCAGTGAAATGGGGTAGTAGCTTCATACATGCATGACGGCCAATAAGAAAANCTTCATACATGCATGACGGCCAATAAGAAAAGAAAACTGCCGGACATGTGTACAGTACGTTGAATCCTAGCAGACAGTCAACTTTCCCCCGCGGTAAACCATCATCTCCGCTCATTGACAGTCTCGTGATCAGGTTGATGCCGCATACTGACACAGTACACAACCGGCCGTAATATTACTCGTTCTGAAGTGTTGTATACCTAACGAATATGTCAAGATATTAAGTTGGCGTTAATGTTTACGTGAAGAGAAGAAGGTTCTACAGCCACTCTCCCAGCCCGATACATTCTCCCTGGGATGAGGGAGGAGCAGACTCGCACTCCGAGGAAAGTAGTTTAGCACAGTGGCAGTCACTGGCATTCACTGACATTTCCCTGACCTTTGTGCACTTCCCTCCGCGGGCGGGCGACCTTTCGGCTGAGTTCAGAGTCCGCGGATGTCCCGCCGACTGCGGCAGTTCTCNGAATGCAAGGGCGGGGTAAACGGGAGATCCCCGAGAAAACCCGCCGACCAGCGGCATCGTCCGGCACGATTCCCACTCGCGGAAATCCGGGGGCCGACCCCGCCAGGGATGGAGCCCGGTTCGCCTAGGTGGGAGGCGGTTAGTCTGACCTCTACACCACCGCGGCCCCGCAGTGCTCCGGGGATCTTCTCACGAACTGAGAGTACAGGCATGCGCAGCTATGCACTGGGGAAGTTTTGTTGAATCAAGCTAAGATTGTTTGTCGCAACCAAATTAAAATTTTGAGGGGAAAACGGGAAAATTCGTGCCGTCATCCAAAATGGCGGACGAATCCTGAATCCTTCGCCTGAACGCGAGCGCCAAAACCGGCATATCTATACTACTATCGTCAACATGTTGCACAGGAAGGTTATAGTTGACCGGTACTGTAGTCTGCGAGGCTCAGTGCCTAATGATCTTCCCTGTGGATAACTGATTGCTAAACCATGTTACTGCGCTACGTTATGATTGGTTCATATCACTGATCACAAACAGAGCGAATCAAGTCCTTTGCCAGTTTAAGTACATCACGTATCAAATAATTTTTAATTTGCAACACTAGAAATTATAAATTAATGTGTGACTTAAGGGGTTAATTCATATGATATTGACAGATTTGCTAAGCCCGAGATCCTCGGGCCGTAGTGCCCAGAGTGCTAATAACACTACGGCCTTTCTAATTATTTGATTTAAACGTGTGTATTTCAGACATACTGTAATACTTTTTATGCAGCTGGCGTGGAGACACCTTAGGCAGTGCGGCATATAAAGCAGTAAGTTTTGAAAGAAATAAAATTAATGCCTTGTAGCGAATCCGTTGTTGTCGGAAGCAGTTACGAAGACGTTACTCTGCGAGACGTCAGCGGATGATTGATGATGGCGCCGCTGGAAGCCTGCGAGCAGGAGCATTGTTTACCGACCAAAGACCCCGCCTTATCGACGACACACAGCATCTCAGCGGACAGAGGCCGGCCTCAGCACATTGCACTGCCACGTATACCACGCGCTGGACCTCTGTGGGCTTGGGCAGCGTCACAAAGAAGGTTGACGTCACCGACAGTTTCTGGAGTACACCACACAGGCGAACACGGATAGGAGTGTAACTGAGCAATTTAGCACCTGCCACATCGTGTAAATAATAACAGAGAACATCACCCCTGGTGACCACTTTTCCATCAAACCCTTTCAAATCAACAAAGCCACTCGCGACCGTCGACCTAAGTACGCCACTATAATCTATGTTCCCACTGTTAAAACTGCGTATATTAACTATTATATTATAGATGCAATGAAAAATAATTTAGCTTCTTATTGCGGAACTTATTGACGGAGTCAAGGATTTGGCGCTGTTGTCTCAATGTACCTGCTTCTCTTCCAAGAGATACCGACCCCCTCGAAAAATAGGTTTCCTCCTCTTCACATACGTTTTCCAGAATATTTCGCACCGCCTTCTCGATATCGCTAGCCACATTTTTAGTTTTGAAGGCTTTCTTATCAGTGCCTTCGTCGAATGGCTCTGGTTTCACATAATCGCATTCCAACCAAATGTTGACTTTCAGGGGACCCGTGCTCCTAAATGTCTTTGGTGAGTTGTTTAGCGGTATTTTTATCAATTGAAGACAAGAAAGACAAAATATATTTCGCCGACCCGCTCCTCGTTTCGAGCGATGTATGTTTTACAATTACATAAGAACGGCGTTCCAGCTTCCGCGGACCCACTGGCGTTAACCATCCCAGATCCTACGGCGATTCTTGGTCGCGAAGTGAGGGCGGGGGTCTGTGGTGGGCTACGTCGAGTGGCAGGAGGTGGAGCCGGTCCGCTGCACTCAGCAACGTACTCTCGTCATTTATCTGCCGTCGTGAAATCCTTGCCGTATTCTCTGCAAGTACACGAGCGCCTGTCGCGGTTGGAGTGGCAGCTCGCTTCATTACGTCGTGCATGGCGTGCCTGCATGACAGCGGCATTGCAAACCCTGCAGTTGAGTGTCGCTGCCTGCCTCACCTCGCCTGTACAGCTGATGTGGAGGTCATCCCCCTTCCGCTCGATGGAGGTACCACGCCGCTCGCAGATCTGAGGTGCATCTCTGTGCGGGTCGTGCACACGCGACCTCTAATGTCGGGGCCCGTTCTCGCGGACAGCGAACGACGCTCCACGGAAACCGCGGACTAGTCCGGGGGCCCTGTCGATAGGCGAAGACTGTACACCGCTGTCGGCTATCACGTCGGTTCCAGACACCTGCAAGTATGCGGTATGCTTTAGAACAGTGTTTGTTAACCTGGGGGTCCGCATCTCACCTCTGGACCATTGAACAATAATAAATAAATTCCACTNCATTGAACAATAATAAATAAATGCCACTAATCGCTACGCTTACTTAGCACGACAAACGTGCGCCAGCGGGCGGTGTGCGAGACTGACTGAAGTGAGTGCGGGCCGGGCCGTGACTGAACAGATTACAAGTGGAATCCGATTTGAGATTACAACTTGGTAGTAACATCAACCCGAATATCACTAATTTAGTTGCAACAAAACCAACACCAACCTTCACATTAACGTATTATTTTTTATAAAAAGGTATCTTTTTCTTGTATTTGTAGTACTAAAATAAATGGTCCAAAATTTGTTGCTGTTTTTTTTTATTACGGGGGTCCTTGAAAATTGTGCTTGATTTCCTAGGGGTCCGTGACTGAAAAAGGTTAGGAAACGCTGCTTTAGAATTTTCTTTCTGCAATGAAAAATACAATATTATTTTAATGGTTACCGGGATAATAATTTAACTTGGGCGAATGGCAGAGCAGATAGAGCGTGTTTGCGTTAAAGTGATAATTGTGGTGTTTTCAAATTTATTATAAAATTATGAGAGGAGACCGGTGCAGGCCACAATATCATGGAACATTGAGCTGTCTTGGGGAGGCGGGTGTGCTAAGAAGNGGTCCAAAATTTTTTGCTGTTTTTTTTTATTACGGGGGTCCTTGAAAATTGTGCTTGATTTCCTAGGGGTCCGTGGCTGAAAAAGGTTAGGAAACGCTGCTTTAGAATTTTCTTTCTGCAATGAAAAATACAATATTATTTTAATGGTTACATGGATAATAATTTAACTTGGGCGAATGGCAGAGCAGATAGAGCGTGTTTGCGTTAAAGTGATAATTGTGGTGTTTTCAAATTTATGAGAGGAGACCGGTGCAGGCCACAATATCATGGAACATTGAGCTGTCTTGGGGAGGCGGGTGTGCTAAGAAGGGAGTTCGGACCCGGCATTAAGGCAAGGACACGCGTCTGATAGAAGGGCCGGTGTGAAGGTGGGTAGTGGGAGACGCAGGCTGCCAACACTGCAGTCCGCTGCGACGCGAGCCAGGCTTGCCAACGGCTACTGCGCTACAGCTTTCTCTCGCTCTCTTTTTTTCTCTCTCTCTTTTTTTCTCTCTCTCTCTCTCTTTTTCTCTCTCTCTCTCTCTCTCTCTCTTTTTCTCTCTCTCTCTTTCTCTCTCTCTTTCTATCCTTTCCCTCTCTTTCCCTCTCTTTNGCTGCGACGCGAGCCAGGCTTGCCAACGGCTACTGCGCTACAGCTTTCTCTCGCTCTCTTTTTTTCTCTCTCTCTCTCTTTCTCTCTCTCTTTCTCTCCTTTCCCTCTCTTTCCCTCTCTTTCTCTCTATTGTTTCATTCTTACTTCTTACGCGACTTTAGGGGACACACGGCCCCGTCCATGAACTCTGNTTCCTCTCTTTCTCTCTATTGTTTCATTCTTACTTCTTACGCGACTTTAGGGGACACACGGCCCCGTCCATGAACTCTGTACCTTCGCCAAAGTTTGCTAAAAGATTTTTTATTCGGCATGTAAACACACTTGTTCCCACGATGGTAAATAGCAATTTTTTCTGGGGTACGTGGGAACAGAGTTTTTCCAGTGTGTTCCCACTTCTTTTAGATGATTTTTTTTTAATTTTCCATTGGTATATATTAGAAGACCGACGGGTTTGCACTGCGTTCCCAACATCTGACTCTAGAGAACACTTAGCAGATGCTGTACTACCTGTGCGGATGTGATGAGAGTAGGCTGGAGCCGCCAACTATAGCCTCTGCGCGGCTCGGAACTTCACGCCGAGCTAACTTCTCTTGTAAACGACAATGGCTTAGCTGTGGACTTACCTCATGCTGGACGACCGAGCGTTAAGTATTTTATTCTCTCGTGTTTATATTCAAAAAGCAGCTCACTAACAATACTTATGGGAAAATGCAGAAGGACAAAGACGACGGAGCACCACGAGAAGAGTATCTCGACTGGGCACAATCACAGCGAAACGCGCGACAGGCAGCTCTACGCTGAATGACCAGGAGAAAACCTACAAACTCACACATATATTCACATAGACAAATGTTAAAAAAATAATACAACATTTACATATGATATTGTGGGCAAGTCCTAACATTAAAACATTCTTTTTATTTTCCTGTGAAAAAAAAATATTGAGTGACTTAACTCCTCCTCTCACCATTATCGATTTGGTGATAACCAATTATTTTTTTATACATTACCGCACAAAAAAAACTGTGAAATTCACGTAATGCCAAAAAAAAACTCTATGCTATAACATTGTTTACGAATTAAAGCTAATTTTTTTCCATGACAACTTGCGTGTGACGTTTTTGTTTTTTTTTCTCCCTTAAATTGTTACAAAATTGACTTTGGTGTAAGGGGTAAAACATGAAAAAATGAATTTGTACTGCATGATGCTATTTTGAAACTGTGGCTAGCTAACGCGAAGCTCGCTGGATGGACGTGGAGAGAGATACTGTGCATATCTGTGAGCGAGCCGCTGGCTACCTGCGTGTTCAGCAGGAAGAGCAAAGTCCAACTCACGGCTGCCAACTCATGAATAATGCACGTGGTACCAACCCACGCCTGCTGTCGCCGTCGCTGCTGCCGCTCAAATGATGCATTTTACGTATGCGAGGCCCCATTTCCTAACATATATATTTTTTCCCGTCAGTGGCGGGTACATATTGTATTTCTCGTAGTTGCCCTGCGACCTGATGTACCGGAATATTTTAACTTACCAGTGCGCTCTAGTGGGAGATACTACAAATAAATGGGCAGTAGATGTTTTGTGAAGATTGTAAGCTGGACAACTAATTAACGGACGCGAGTAATCGACAGATCAAATAACCAATAAAAAAAATTTACGAAGGTGGTGGTGAAGGGACATCCGAAAATTTAAGTTTTTTTAAAATACTTTTTAATAATCTTTTTTTTTTATGTTCAAAATTCATTTTTTTATACATTCTTGAATTTGTAGGCATTTTTAGGTATTATTTCGAATTTGTTTGGGTTAAAGGTCATCCAAGGTCACAAGCACAGGGTTAAGGTCAAGGTCACGGGTCAAGGTTTGGGTCACCCAGATTCAATATGGCGCTTGGGTGACGTCACAACATGGTGGCCGGCCGGCGCATATCCCTGATCCGCTTATGCCAGACTTCTCCAAATTATACTACTGACCTATTTTCTCTATCTTTATTTGTATTAGTTATAAATAAATATCGTAATTTAACCCTTCCATTCCCACATTAATTTATGGTTTCTGGTGTACCTGCTGTACTTGAAGCTGGCAAAGAACTTGTTTTGTTTGTAGGCTTTGTGTTCGGTGCTCAGTGATATGATCCAGTCATAAAAAAGCGCAGAAGCAAGGTTTAGGAATCAGTAACCACAGGGAAGTTCATTGGACACTGAGCCTTGCAGAGTACAGTACTGGTCAAATATAAGCTTCCTCTGCAACATGTATACAAACGTCTACGGTGGGTATTTCATTGTCAAAATATAAATAAAGGATCACTTTAACAAAAAATAATGCATTTTTATGTTCACACAAATACAAAACGCTTGTAATACATGGCCTACACATTTANCTTTTATGTTCACACAAATACAAAACGCTTGTAATACATGGCCTACACATTTAGGAAAAACACAATCAAACAGTCATCAAAGGTTCATTTCAAAAAGTGTGAAGAAACCGCTAATATAAACTGAAGAGCCAAAAAAAAACTGGTATAGGCGTGCGTGTGCAAATAACAGAGGTATGGAACCAATCAGAGTAACGCNAGTAATGCTTCCGCAACGTTACAATATGGCGCCTACCTGTGAGGCGGTAATATTATAATGACGCAGCTTTACAAGATCAAATAACCAATTAAAAAAATTTACGAAGGTGGTGGTGAAGGGACATCCGAAAATTTAAGTTTTTTTTAAATACATTTTAATAATCTTTTTTTTTAATGTTCAAAATTCATTTTTTTATAAATTCTTGAATTTGTAGGCATTTTTAGGTATTATTTCGAATTTGTTTGGGTTAAAGGTCATCCAAGGTCACAAGCACAGGGTTAAGGTCAAGGTCACGGGTCAAGGTTTGGGTCACCCAGATTCAATATGGTGCTTGGGTGACGTCACAACATGGTGGCCGGCCGGCGCATATCCCTGATCCGCTTATGCCAGACTTCTCCAAATTATACTACTGACCTATTTTCTCTATCTTTATTTGTATTAGTTATAAATAAATATCGTAATTTAACCCTTCCATTCCCACATTAATTTATGGTTTCTGGTGTACCTGCTGTACTTGAAGCTGGCAAAGAACTTGTTTTGTTTGTAGGCTTTGTGTTCGGTGCTCAGTGATATGATCCAGTCATAAAAAAGCGCAGAAGCAAGGTTTAGGAATCAGTAACCACAGGGAAGTTCATTGGACACTGAGCCTTGCAGAGTACAGTACTGGTCAAATATAAGCTTCCTCTGCAACATGTATACAAACGTCTACGGTGGGTATTTCATTGTCAAAATATAAATAAAGGATCACTTTAACAAAAAATAATGCATTTTTATGTTCACACAAATACAAAACGCTTGTAATACATGGCCTACACATTTAGGAAAAACACAATCAAACAGTCATCAAAGGTTCATTTCAAAAAGTGTGAAGAAACCGCTAATATAAACTGAAGAGCCAAAAAAAACTGGTATAGGCGTGCGTATGCAAATAACCGAGGTATGGAACCAATCAGAGTAACGCGGTGCGGTCGGCAGCTAGATCGGCTACTGCTGCTACAATGGCAGGCTATGAAGATTTAAGTGAGTTTGAACGTGATGTTATAGTCGCCGCACGAGAGATGGGACATAGCATCTCCGAGGTAGCGATAATATTTGGATGTTCCCGTACGACCATTTCACGAGTGTACCGTGAATATCGGGAATCCGGTAAAACATCACATCTTCGACATCGTGAACGAACGGGACAAACGACGACTGACGAGAATCATTAAACGTGACAGACGTGCAACCATTTCTCAAAATTGGCGCAGATTGGATTTGTGGACTGCCCTGCAGGATTAATGGTGTGAATTACCTCCTGCATGGGGCAGCGGTGGCACAGTGTCCAGGGCGCTCGCCTCCCACCACGGCGATCCGGGTTCGATCCCCGGCTGGTTCACTCCCGGATTTTCGCATGTGGGAATCGTGCTGGACGATGCCATTTGCCGGCGGGTTTTGTCGGGGTACTCCCGTTTCCCCCGCCCTTGCAGAGGGTGTCGCCTTGCCCTGGGTGCGCTCCCCACACGCCATTTATTTATTTTTACCTCCGGCATACCTTCAGACATTAGTCGAGTCCATGCCACGTCGTCTTGCGGCACTTCTGCGTGCTCGGGGGAACCCTACACGATATTAGGCAGGTATACCAGTTTTTTTGGCCCTTCAGTGTACTATAGACGTGAGTTTTTTTCGCGAGAGTGATCAGTCCGTGCAGATGTGTGTNTGCGTGCTCGGGGGAACCCTACACGATATTAGGCAGGTATACCAGTTTTTTTGGCCCTTCAGTGTACTATAGACGTGAGTTTTTTTTCGCGAGAGTGATCAGTCCGTGCAGATGTGTGTGAGGGCAAGTAAAGCCAGCAGGTGTGGCCGGGGGTATTTTTAGCGCAGTGCCGCAGGCTCCATAAAGCAGCAGGCAGGGGCTGTAGATCGATGTCGGCGGCCTTGGCTCGGGGATGTAGGGGGATGGACGACATCAGCCGGCACGGCACGTCAGTCGATACGAGGTCAACTGCAGGCCGGAGATATCCTCGTCGTCGACGACTGCCGCTAACTGGGGTGTGGCTCGCCACACACGGGTTCTACAGGATGTCCCTCGCGTTCTCGCTGCCCACGGTTGATTGGGCTCTTTCGGAATCAACCTTTTAATGGAGTGGAGTGGAGAGGTTTGGGCGGCTCTTCACGTCAAGGTCTTGAGAGCCGATGAGGATGAAACGAGGTGAGTATGGAGTAGCGCCGGAATGCAACGGCGGGGAAACGGGAGATCCCCGAGAAAACCCACCGACCAGCGGCATCGTCCGGCACGATTCCAGCATGGGAATATCCGGGAGCGACCTCGCCGGGAATCAAACCCGGTTCGCCCAGGTGGGAGGCGAGTGGTCTGACCACTACACCACCGAATCCCCGTGTGGTAGTCTATAATTATGAAATGGTTTCATTATATACCCACTACAATCTAGGTGTGAGACGCACTTATCGTTTTACACATGCCACAGGAACGTGTAGTAAAATGTGTTCGAATTCACTGGCGGTGTTATAAAAATTATCTTGGCGACTAGACTCCACAAAATATTTCCCAAAATACACAAACGTTTTGCAGTGTGACTCGATATCCTGTTAAATCCGTGCTCGTGGTATTATTTTCGCATGTGGCAACCGTGGAGGACGTTGCCGATTGCTGGTGTGTTTTCTCGGGATTCTTCCATTTCTGCCGCGGCAGTGTGTTCAGGTGCATTCCCACCCGCGTCTCTTCTCACCTCGCTCACGCTGCTGGCTGGTTGGAAACGACGGCAGGTGCACAGAACAACACTGATTGGCTGCCCGGGAACGGGTCTTACACCTGACTGGCTACTGCACGCTGCATTAGGTTCCCTGTTGGCTAAGCCAAGGCAGGTAGGTGTGCCAGACGCTGATTGGCGAACGGCGTTCCGACATCTTGNTTAGGTTCCCTGTTGGCTAAGCCAAGGCAGGTAGGTGTGCCAGACGCTGATTGGCGAACGGCGTTCCGACATCTTGCTCATCATTTAGGCTATTCGTGGTTATCAGAGCACTTTTGAAAACAACCTTTGAAAAATGAGACTGCCCATACGTGCATATATTTTTACTGGAAGAAAGTAGTTCCATGCCTCTAACTTTGAATTAAACGTGATGGGTAAACGGTTGNACGTGCATATATTTTTACTGGAAGAAAGTAGTTCCATGCCTCTAACTTTGAATTAAACGTGATGGGTAAACGGTTGTGAATATTGAAATTATTTTATTACTTTCCGCCTTTTTAATGCATACAAGTGTAAAGGATTACCACGTTCGTAAGATATTTACGTTTACAATAACTTAACAGTTTCACTTTACCAGCGCATGAACAAAGTGATGAGGCCCATGGCAATGTTCATTATACATACGGCGGAGGACTACACAATGCACGTGCAAGTAGGTCTTAAGCAGGACTCCGTTTACCGTGAACAGCCTACGACGCCATATTGCTGTCGTGNACAATGCACGTGCAAGTAGGTCTTAAGCAGGACTCCGTTTACCGTGAACAGCCTACGACGCCATATTGCTGTCGTGCGCGACTCGAGCGCGTGGTACCAGCAGCTGCTTGACTTCTGTATTCTAAAGCATTCTATGACGATGATCTTCTGACTTGGTGATCTTCTCAAGAGTGTCAACTCTCACTGGTCGCATGCACATGCCAGCCAGACATCACCAGGCATTGACAAATGTCGCATGTAATTTGATAAATTCGGTATTAGTTATTTGTGATCTCGTAGATTCCAGCAAACACATTTAAAACAATACATGGGCAGCTTTGCTTTCCTTTTTTTTTTTTTTTTTTTTTTTTTTTNTTGCGAGACAAATATAAGGTTTTGCTCTCGTACGTCGTGACGTCATAACGGCTTGCGCGTATTGAAATGTGTGTATTGAATACGAGAAATTTTTGCTTAAACTGTTAGCCTATCTGAATACAGCGCCACCCAACTCAAATACGTTACATAAGAACCCGAATGAACGTTTATTCTACTGAGGTTGGGAATCACAATGCTAATAGTTTAGGAACTTAACATTTTAGCACTAATGTTGCATGCCTACCACATTTTCTTCGTTTTGTATGTAAACAAGTGGGATTATTACAATTTTTATAAAATAAATGTAATTGTTTGAAATTTGCGATTTGTATTGTGTTATAATCTACGTAAAAAAAACGAACTTTGTTCTTCGCACTATTGTGAAAAATTAACATGAATGTACGCATGTTGTTTAATATTCTGTTGTAAAACAGAATTTAGCAAAACGTTGCATTACGGAATTACTTAAATTAAAAGTGATAGCAGAATATCTAGTTTGCTCTTAAATTCGTACTGAAAAAAATTGTTTTCTTACTGTTTACTCTTTTAAACACAATTAGAGAGAGTGAAAAATAGTTAAAAAAAAACAAAGTTAATACTTAATATTTTGGCAGGGGCAAATTTCAATTCAAGACAAACACGAACTTTTACACAGAAATATACAGAATTTCTACATTTACTTCCAGCTTAGCAGTGACATCTTTAAAACACTAGCGCACCTAGCGGTGGAAATTTTCCCCATGCCAAACGCTCCCATGCGGAATCTCGTTTTGTTCCCAACCTGAGTAGAATAAACCTTACCCTTCAAAAGTGCATCTCGGATGTGACGTCATATGGTCGCTGTCCGACAGCAAGGGCACATCATGCACCTTGGAATGTCCCCTTCAGCCAAGGGCAAGAGTAACTTGCGCTTCTCCGAGCCCTAGATGGTTTTCCGATGCGCAACTGGTTGAAACATTTAATTTGTTTGTGTTTGCTTTGTGTT
>NQII01002544.1:30460-85425 GCA_002778355.1 Clitarchus hookeri
CCGCCCCCCAGGTGCTGCTCGACGCCGCCTCCGCTGCCGCCGACACCTTCAACGAGACGTTCAGCGGCTCGCTCGAGGACCTCGTCAACACCTTCGACGACAAGATCACCCGCTGCTTCTGCAACTACGACGAGTCCGTGGAGAAGCTGGCTCCCGTGCAAGTCCGCACGCAGGAGGAGATCATGAACGAGTGCCAGTGAGTGTCCAACTTCCACCTTGCTTCTGCCTCGAGGCCGCGTCGCAGTCGAGATAACCATACCCACACCCATAACCAATCACAACCGTAATAAAAATCCTGTGCTGCAATTGGCGTAATGAAACAGGATTTTTTTTTCTTATGTCGGACAGTATGATTTTACCTCAAGATGGGAAATGTTTACGAATAGTGATTTAAATTTTTGCTCTTGTAGGTTGGCCGACTTACTAAATTTTTNACCTCAAGATGGGAAATGTTTACGAATAGTGATTTAAATTTTTGCTCTTGTAGGTTGGCCGACTTACTAAATTTTTCATTTTGCCCCTTCATTTCTGTAATACGTAAACGTCGTGGTGTACAGTAAACTGTCGCGATGTTTGCGGTAGAACTAGAATTGTTGCAGTTCTCGTTTTCACAGAAACAAATGAACACGCAAGAGTGGATTCTGATTGGCTGCACAAGAAAGTTAGGATGTTCGCCAACTTGCTATGCGTTGGCAGTGGTTAAGGATAGAGTTATGCTTGGTTGTATCAAGTGCCATAGTACAGAATGTATTAAAACTCGACTGTTATAGGTGTGGTAATGGTTATTTCGATTGTAGCGTGGCCGTTGCACTGCGTAGANGAATGTATTAAAACTCGACTGTTATAGGTGTGGTAATGGTTATTTCGATTGTAGCGTGGCCGTTGCACTGCGTAGTGTGTTAAGGAGACGTCAACGCGATAACTGCGATGACCCCGTTTGCGTGTTTGTATACACAGCCGTCACAAAGCTGTTAGACGTCTCTCTTGGACTGGATATGTGGACAAGAAAAACCTGCNCGTGTTTGTATACACAGCCGTCACAAAGCTGTTAGACGTCTCTCTTGGACTGGATATGTGGACAAGAAAAACCTGCAGTTATGCAAACCACAGTGTAGCTTAACTTGCATGTGCCGTATTTCAACCAATGGTCGAATTGGGAAGGCGACGAACGCAGGGATTAGTGCATTTAAAGATCTGTGCAGGGAATGTGTTATATTCATTTTTCGATATGCCAACATTCTGTTTTTTTTTTTGTACAACATAAACAAAAGAATATTTGCCTGACAGAGGAGGAAAGTAACAACACGTTAATTTTTATCGCTCAACTGTAGTCGCTATTCTCCGATCTATGCAAACAAAACCGACAGGTGGAAAGTTTGTTTACTTTCACTTTGTTTTAAGTTCAGAGCCTTGCCAAAAGCGAGGCACTAACAAGTCAATAGCCGATTGGTTTTTTACAGCGGGTGAAATTAGTTGAAAAATTGTTAAACACTCGCGTGTGAAAATAATAGTTTCAGCGCAGTTCCTTAAGACATGTTGCTCTTGCCGTTATTTCCCACGTCGACCATTGTTATGGAATAAATACACATTATATAATTACTTCTTATTGTTAAATATTTTGTGTTTCTGAACAGCTACATTCATCCGGTCGCGCCTTTTATCACAGTCAGTTATCTGTGACGACAGCTCTGCTATCTGGTGTGAAGTGCAGCATTGCCAGATTATGATTATTTCTAAGTAGAAGTCTTGTAGGCCGTAATATAATCTGCAATCCATGAACAACGCAAGACGTATAAATACGTGAATTTAAAAATCTTACCGGGTAGTAACTTGGAACGCTGCAAATTATTGNTGAACAACGCAAGACGTATAAATACGTGAATTTAAAAATCTTACCGGGTAGTAACTTGGAACGCTGCAAATTATTTGATTTCGGCTGTCTTTCTGCAGTGGTGGATCCCGCTAACTTTTTAAAGGCTTACGTGACACATACTTATAAAAAAAAGACTACAATTTCTTGCTTTCGCCATTNTGATTTCGGCTGTCTTTCTGCAGTGGTGGATCCCGCTAACTTTTTAAAGGCTTACGTGACACATACTTATAAAAAAAAGACTACAATTTCTTGCTTTCGCCATTTTTTTTTCTTTTTGTTTACTCATCGCGTGAGTTCACGACAAACACAGAGCTATGTGAAAATTCGCATTATTATTTGTCATCAGGCTAGACCTTACAGTACTGAGTATACTGGAGGCGGCATCGTTTGCCCATTGGCTGCCACCTAGACTTGAAGTCACTTCCTTTCCGACCAAACTGCACGTGATTGGGGAACATGGTTGCGAAGTGTTCATCTACTGGCGCATAAGTACCCGGGGCGTGTCAAATAAAGTACAATCCAACGACAAACGTACTGCAAAGGTACGAATGTTTTAAGTTTAACGTGTCCCCCCGGAATAATAACGCGAATTTTGCAGGTATCGTCTTATAAGTTGTGTATGTACTTAACGCATATAGTACGGTGTTTTTGTATCAGTGCCTAGCTAATCACACGAGATCGCAGTCTTAATAAATATTCAATCACCTCAAGTTAAAAGCGCGAAAACTTTCATTTTGAACCAATACTGACGGTAAAATACGACAAAATGGTATCGGGGAAAGCCTCGCGATTTTTGAAAATGTATGTTTACTATTGCAATATTGTGGCCATTGGCGGAGGTCAAGTGTGACGCTTGTCATAGCCGCGACTGTACTCGGCAAGGACGCACGCGCCTGCTAGTTAGTTTTTAATTGATGAGTCACCACTTGAAGTGTGTGTGGCTGCCCTGCACTCGCCGCGGCGTCACTTTCGGAACTGGTTCGTCGACAGACCGAGTCACAACACTTCTCGGAAACCGCCCGCTTCGCCAAGTTATAGCCCGTTCGCGGTAACATGAACACTTTTGATGTCCTACGTACTTTTCCTTTCAGCCATTTGTCATCCTTTAACCACCTTTTTAAAATAAATATTGCCATGTAAGTAGTAAGAACATCGTGTATATCCCACCGTACTCTGAGGTTAACGTCTAAGGCTAAAATAAAATATATTTATTGACTTATCATTCCTAATGAGAGGGCTTTCAAAAGTGCTCACTTCACCGTGGATAGCCTATACTTGATTCGATGCTGCGTGCGTTTTGTACACTGCTGACCAACAACTACCGTCTATTCATGGTATCTTCACACTTTTTCGAATAGAAACTTTGAAAAATCACGCTATGTATTACGTACTCTGTGCTTTCCTAAATACTTCTTGTATCACAAGCGTTTTATACTTGCACTGACATAAAAAGCCCTGTTTTTTATTAAACCGAACATTTAAGCATATTTTATTTATAAATTATATTATTTCATTTATAATGTATATGAATAAAATTAGGGAGAAAATAGGTGTGTTGGTAATGACTTGTGAGAAATAGTTATTATGCAAAATATTATTACACTTCTCATTCGAGTCTCTTTCGATCGCTGTTCGCCCCTGCAGTCANAGAAATAGTTATTATGCAAAATATTATTACACTTCTCATTCGAGTCTCTTTCGATCGCTGTTCGCCCCTGCAGTCAAAGGCCATGGTTTCCTGCGATGCATAATTTACATTAAACAAAATATTTTACACACCCGTAAGGTGACTGCGTAGTAAATGCCTCTTGAGTTGCTAATATGTATTCTCTGCAGGGGTACATGCTCTAATATTGTTTTTCTGTTTGCACCAGCGGGTGGTTCGAGTCTCGGTCTGAATGCATATCCCTTTCCCAAGACGTAGAGTGTATATGAAACTGTTCCGCCTTCTGAACTGTGTAAACGTCTTCACGTAAATACTTTGAAATGTCTGTACTCGAGAACTTATCAACTCGCGCTAGAGTTCCAGAGCAAGGTAGACGGTATACAAGTATATGTTAGTATGGCGTGTGTCATATAGGCTTCACGGTAAAGAGAGCACTTTTTGAACCCTTCTCATGTGGAATAATAGTCAATAAATATATTTTATTGTAGCCTTAGAAGTTAAATTTCGAGTCCGGTGAAATATACACACTGTATTTATTACTTACATTCCAATATTTATGTTAAAATATTGCAATTATTGAAAAATAAAAAATGGCTGAGTTCGCAGGGAGATTTTCTTTTCATACGACACGCCTACAAACACACACTATCATGTTACGGTATGCGCCTATATTATTTTTTTAACAGTAACCATTAAGGCGCCCGCCTNCCTACAAACACACACTATCATGTTACGGTATGCGCCTATATTATTTTTTTAACAGTAACCATTAAGGCGCCCGCCTGCCTGGTGGGCGAAATGTTTTGCATTGTGTTTGAAGTACACATTTTTAAAGCAAGCTATTTATTGTACGTTTTCGCAATCTGTTGCCGTACGAAATTAAATAACATTTCTTGCTAGTTACATTTTTCAAAACATCTTTCACACTACAACACTATTTTGAAGACTTTCAACGTGGCCAAAAACAGTATTTTGAAACTGTTTTTTTCCTTAAATGTTCTACTTGAATACCTGCGAAACAACCATAGTGGCCTGCAAACAATTTTGATAACACAAATTTAGGGCGAAAACAGTTTCAGCACCTGCGTGAACAACAATTAAGCGGTTCGAAGAACTGCTGTTGGTTAACACACAATGGTTCAGTATCACTTTGCCAACGTTTGTTAAATCAAATGTGATGTTGCTATTAACCCAGGTTTCGTCAAAGTAAATTATGGCGCGCCCCTCAATTCAGTAGTGGGGAATTGATTGTAACGATATACAACTCCAGTAGACAATGTGCGGTCTTCACACTAATATTTTATTTTTCGAGAACTGTTACACCGTTTACATTTAAACCCCATTTCTTTCCGTATCCGCCTGAGCGTATGAACACCCCATGCAAAATAAATTTTTTCTCTCAAGGCAACGAGAAGCTTAGGACATGTTGGTACTAGTTTCTGCACCAAGTAAAAATCATGAATGGCGTCTCTGATTACTCTCCTATCAAATGAGTCACAATGCACATTTATTTCAAGCGTGGACCTTTTTCGGTGTCTCCCTGTTGTTGACAACGAACTGTTACAAGCATCGGCACCTTCTTTGCGAATCCTGGAAACACTTCTCATAGAAATTCCACAGAATTCTGATGCATGTATATTGGATTGAGATAAAAAAAAATTGCTTCAATTGACTTCCACTAGCTTCTTCGTTACATTTATTTATCACATGTCTGATCACCTCCCTCGCTTCGCTGTGTATAGTTTTCCCTTTCTTCATACAATGTGCCATAATATACTGTCCTTACACGCACGCAACAGAAACTAACTCCTGATTGCCAGAGCTGTTTATTTTGAGATGACTGGTAGTGAGGGTGACCCGTGACTGCGATAGTGCGCGATAGGCGAAGGCANGGGGGGGGGGGCTGCGGCCCTGATCACCACCCCGCCTCGCAGACGTGACTTCTCGTCAGCTCCCTACTTGTACTCATTGCTTGACTTAGTTACTTTACAACAAAAGATACAGTGAAATTGCAACATCTTGAAACACTAAATGTATTAAGTTCTACTGACAATTACTTACGGACAGATAATATTCCAGTGTTGTGGGGACAGTATATGAACATCAATGTACCTGACATTAAGGCCCCCGCCTACCTGCCACGTGAACTGCGTTGCGATAGTTTTCACCACGAAACTACATATTAAACGTACGTCCAATGTGCTCGTCTGCGAAAAGAACTCGCTCTCTCTTCAGTCGAGGGCTGTTGGGTGCTTTCAAGACATCGCGCACATTAGGAACATCATTTTCATGCCCTCCGACATAGCTAATAACGACTTTTCAGACACTGCTATATCTCAGAATATAGGAAATGGATACATGCGAAACTACGATAGAGGCATTGCTACAGAGTCGCGTCCAATACAGTTATAGCGTCATAGCTTACAGTGACGTCGAGGCGAGTCGACGATGTGAAGCCTGCGCGCCAGTAGAGCGCCTTGCACGTAGAGACTATACTGCTTTACATATGCCGGCCGGCGTCGACCGTACTGCTTCATCGACCTTTGCCTCACCAGGCGACCACCTTAAGTGATGTAGCAGGTGCTAGGAGGAGAGATCGCCAGTTATCAAGGTCACCCCGCCAGGTGTCAACACCGTCAATGTAAACACCGCACAAGGTGGGTTTGCAAGGTCGCAGCCACCCTGAGTTGTTAAGTCTCTTCGCGATAAAGTGAGCACTTCGGAAACCGACGCTAGAAAAAAGTCACTGCCTGCATATTTTTGAACGAGCGCACTGAGTGACATGCGCTCAGTAAAGTTGGTAACGATGGAGGGAAAGTAGTTCCATTTCTTAACGTCAAATAAAAAGTATTAGGTAAGCATTTGTGATAAATAGAATTATTTCGTTCGCTTCCTGTTTACATTTTTAATGCATCGAAGTGTAAAAAGGAGCATATTTGTAAAATATTTACTTTTCTAATAATTTCACAGTTTCACTTGATCGACGCATGAATAAAGTGTGGAGGCCCGTGGTAATGTTAATATTACATAAGGCGGAAGAATACACAACGCGCGTATAATTAGATGCTAAGCGGGCCTTTCAAAAGTGCTCAGTTTACCGTGAACAGCGTATACCACTGTCTTGTTGCTGCTTCTCTGTATTTAGCGGAAGTTGTAAATCCCGTTCCGGTTATAATCTTCTGTGATTTCCTCACATTATCAAACAATTTTCGCTCACCCACGTTCGAAAGATGGCCGTGCACTGGGTGCTTTGTTCTTCTGGTTTTTGAAAAAGCGGAAGTCTTTTTGTTACTTCGTAAATGTTAATTAATTATATATAATTCCTTGCATAAATGTGTCGGCAACCATCAACAAACTGAAAGCATTACCCTTCTCTGTCCTCTCCGAGCTGTGGCGTTTGTCTTCCAATAGTAGGTCGTGATAAAAAACATTCTTACGTAAGAACTGTTATGCGTACTTCATTATTATATTTTTAATATTCAAATAATACACTGAACGATGGTCGTATAACATTGTGAAACATTACAAGCTCGTAAGAGTATTATTGTTTCTTGTCCATCGTAGTTATATGTATTTGGTTTTCATAATCATTTGTCGTACCATGGACCAAATGCAGACTGAGTTTGTCTTGTGCGAATGCGCTCTTTAATTTATTATTAATAAAAAATTAAAATAAAAGTTTTCCTTAAATCTTGCTGTAGAAGCACAGAAGTATGAGAAAAAAAATTTCAAGAAATAAAATACAATACGTTACTTACTTTACCTTATACTTTAATGTCATATTACAACTTAAAACTTTAGAGACTCCTTTACTGAATTAAATGCATTAAATCATAAATATTTTTTCAAGTAATTTTTGAAAAGTTTACTATTATCATCTTACAATAATTGTAATTCCACTGGTAACTTACATATTTTAATATCAGAGTAATTTTTTTTTTATACAGTTTCAACATTGTCTGACAAATTGTGACGAGAACTGTCAGATTACGTGGCCAAACAGTTGCATTCTGTTTGTTTACATTTGAAGGTTTGATTTTTGAAAGGGCCTACCTCTTTAAAAAAAAACTTTAATTTACACGAGAAACATTTTAGTTTCCCAACCGAAAATAACAGTATGATGTTATAAGTGGCAGTGTTTCATACATATTAGCTACCCCTGAGAACTAGGCATATCATATAAAATGACGTAAAACAAACAAGTTTTATTTGAAAAATGAAATAAAGCCAGGACAAACTAGTTTGCCGTCTAAAATGCAGATTGGCCCGTGTACAAATCAAGTCTTCATTTTGTTTTACAACGAACCCGCGCTGTTACAAAACACGCGACTATAGCGTTTTCTTATTACTAACTACTCTAAAACTAAGTGTTATATGAGCCCGCGGTAGGGACGGGAGTTAAGTGCGTCTCAGGTCTAAGCCCCATGCGCCTACAAGGAAGGGATTTCATGCAAGGAGACATGCATCACGGCAAAGAGGGATTGGGCTGCCATAGCCTGCTTTTGGCCATGACAACCTCCCTAAGTGTGCTTATAGCTAAACTATATTTAGAAGAGAAAGGGAAAAACCGGCATAGTCACCGTAAAAACCCTTTCGACAGGAAAGAATTAAAAAATTGTTTCAGGCATTATCATGTTTGACAGAAAACGCTACAGGAGACAGAGGATAGGAATCATGCTCTTTATTATGATAGGAAAAAGTACTAGTAGAGAGGGGGCGACTATAGCGCTTGGTGGAGCAGCAGCTTGTCTGGAATGCCGGGAAATGTGCGTGGTCCTCGGATAGCTGCCCTCCACGGTAGTGTAAAACGGNNNNGGGGGGGGGGGGGGGGGGGGGGAGTTATGAATCCCCCCCGGGCTGGTGCAGAAGGTGGACACAGCAGCTTATGCTGCTCTCGACGGTGAAACCGTTCATCAGAGATACATCGGAATACAGACTTCGTGTGAGGACTAGAAGAAAGGACACACGCGAGTAATTTCTCTTCGGACGAGAGGAAGGAGAAGGAAGAGGATAGGCTTTCACTGTTGAGCGCCGGGAGCCGATGTACAAGTGCGTGTCGAATGGCAGTGGCAGTGTGCTGTTGCAAGTGAGGGCGGGTTTTGCTCGCTACTGTACCTGTGAGGCGCATGTGAGCCTTCTTGATTGCTCGTCGACCTAGGAACACCGCCAGGACTCAGATGAGCCGATTATTACTTTTTAATTGTAAGTTAATAGACACTAAAATAAATATTTAATACTCATATTTCTGTGAAACACGTTTTTCATTTGAATGGATGGCACGCATCAAAGTGTCAAATTGTAAAAATCAGTTAATAAAACTCACTGCATGTGTGAATAATATATAAATCTTCATTGGTAATTTATGTGTTTAAAAAAAAATACAGGATGTTTCGCAGGACACTTGGCTGAAGGACATTTCGTAACTTTATTTGGCAACTCGCACTCCGCAGGACAGCGTTGTGTAAAACAGGAGTGTCGTGCGAAAAGCAGGCAGGACGTGTGGTCACGCCACGCGAGAAGGTAACTGTGGCGTGGTGAGGTTGGCTGAGGGAGACCCTGGCGCCAGTGAGTCAGCGAGGCTGTCTGCTGCCATCGTATGGCATCGATCCTCCACCACTCTGCTAGCGAGCACGCTACCTCTGACTATAACCCCCCCCCCNCACTTATTGAACCCTTATATTTTATGTTTAAGTGGATTCCTAGTCAAAGTATCGCGTGGAAGATCAATGTTTGTGCGTTACTCACGTATTTCAGAACATAAATAGTCTGTGAATATAACTTTTTCCAGCAAACGTAAAAAAAACCTATCACCTACATCCGCCACTTTTTACTTTTTTTACTTTTATCCTGTAATATTTGGAAATAAAATAACAGTAGAAATGGTTAAAAACGTTATTTTTGTGGCTTTTCACACTAAACTTCGAACAGTGAGAATTGAGTCAACTCAGTGAAAGCAGTAGAAATCGAGCAACTGATAATTCAGTGCCAGATAACTAATTAATATAGTGGTTGAATTTCACTGACTTATTTGTGATCTCCCACGGAATGTCAAGAATTCCACTTCTATAAATCGCTTGTTTCCAGTCAATATGCTTGGTTCGCCGGTCAGCAGTCTATTGTCAACTGTCTTCCAGTGAATGTCATTTCACTGATTGATGTCACCGATTCGGACGTAAGACTGCAGTAGAGTTCCCGGAAGGGGAAGGATAAAGTAGAAAGCGGCATATGTGTGATTCAGTGGCTTTCATCGTGTGTGTAATATGCCGCTGTTTCCNCGGACGTAAGACTGCAGTAGAGTTCCCGGAAGGGGAAGGATAAAGTAGAAAGCGGCATATGTGTGATTCAGTGGCTTTCATCGTGTGTGTAATATGCCGCTGTTTCCCTGAAATGACACCGCAGTCTCGGGTCTGCTTGCCGCGATAAAGCCGCTGTCACACCGTCAAATTGTCCCGTCGATCTGCTTCCAATAAGTGTGGGCAAATAAAGTTGGACAGTTGTGACGTCACGGAAACATAAACACCTACATATCTGTCTGGGAAAGTTGGATAGCTCCAGTTTCCATCAGACATTTGAAGATTGGACCGGTTCTAAAATTGCTTTGACGTTTGACGGGTTCAGCCGACAGAGTCGTGNCCTGAAATGACACCGCAGTCTCGGGTCTGCTTGCCGCGATAAAGCCGCTGTCACACCGTCAAATTGTCCCGTCGAACTGCTTCCAATAAGTGTGGGCAAATAAAGTTGGACAGTTGTGACGTCACGGAAACATAAACACCTACATATCTGTCTGGGAAAGTTGGATAGCTCCAGCTTCCATCAGACATTTGAAGATTGGACCGGTTCTAAAATTGCTTTGACGTTTGACGGGTTCAGCCGACAGAGTCGTGCACGGCAACACTTGCCGTTCAGACGTCACCAACATGTTAAAATATGCAACAGTTGCTCCAAACGAAATAAGGGTTTGAAGATAATTAATTTAGGTGGAAGCTGTCTGAGCACGAATGCTATTTTAAGTGAATTTCCATATAATATTAACAACTCAGAGGCATTAAATTTCATTGTGCAAGAAGCATGTCTGGTAAATAACATTAGAATTTAGTAAAGAAGTGAAGATAAATCGCAACATTCGTTACATTCCTTTCTGTAATTGACTGCATAGAAACACAATAGCAGTATCTCACATTGAATGTTATTTTTAAATAACATTTCGGATTAGATCCTTTTAGCAGAAAAGTTTTACAGTGTGACACATTTTCCAACACATTCAAGACTATTTGAAAAAATTTGTTGAAAAGAAATATTTGTTGGCCGTATTTCGTCTTCAAATTTTATTGTAGTGAGATATATTAGAAGGCGAAACTTTAACAGTGTGTAATGGGCTTTACTGCCAGATGTGACATTGAGGCGTTTAAAATTTTTTACTAGGGATTGCCGTTGATGGCAGCGGTATTGTTAGATTTATGTAAGCTTTTAAAAGTACTGTGTCCGATTGATTTTGAGCGCTCTTTCCCCTATTGTGATCTGCTAGTTTGCCTAACTGAGTGCATCTCATGTTTTGCTGTCTTCGACATGTAAGCTAATGTTCGACGTCGTACTGGTGCGACAATTTGCAAAGAGAATAGAATGGCGAGGAATGGAGGGCGAGAAGAACACTTAGCGTGCAGGCGTGGGCAGAGAGTAGAACAAACCCTTCTGCGAGCTGATTACGAACTCCTAACGAAACATGTGTATAACTAAGTAGTGAGTACAAACTTGGAGTGTGTTTCGTTATGTTTCTGTGGAGCTTCTGCTGCAGTGATCCGTGACGTCAATAATATTGATAATAATAATTTCTGGTTGTACGATATACAAGTGTGACAGGCCTCCGAGCCGAGTAGTTGAGGAGTGAATGAGTGGCTGAGTTCCGAGCGATAGACGGCGAGCGGCGAGAGAAGTGACCAACGGAAGGGAAATCTGAGACAGCGAGTATCAAGCAGTGAAGAGTGCGGCTGGCAGGCCGGACTATTGGACTAGATGCGTGAGTGAAAGACATTACAAATGGTGGCAACAGATAGACTGAAGACGTGTTAATAATGAGTATGAGTTAATTGACTGTAACCAAACAGATACATTAATAAGGACGTTAATTAGAGTTGAAATAGACTTAAAATATTGCGCTCATTGTCAAATAAAAAGAGTAATAGTGGAGACATAATTTAATGCTGTAAATAATAACTGTGTGAATGACTTAGAAATCCAATTGAGTTCTTTTATTTTTATTAAGACCTCCATCCGTCCCGAGCTCAGATACGCCCCTCAGGCGTCCCATGTAACAGTGTATTACTCGAGACGAGTAGCAGGAGATAACACGAGTCTGGCGGATGGAGTTTGGCTGTGTGTTATCAGCTAGTATCAAGATAAACTGTCTGAGCCGAGAACGGAAGCAAGGGAGCCACTTCCGGCGGGGACTTGGGGCATTGTTAACGGCGCATGAATGGTTCTTTCAAGCGAAACTGGTCGCGCGTGTACACGTACTCGTGTTTGCTGCTGTATTCTGGGAAAGCGACGTACAAGGAAGACGTGCGAGCACATTGTAGCTGCAAGCTACACATCAGCTGACAACGCACTCTTCTGTGTACATTTTACTTACATCGCTGTTTATAAGGAAGAAACTTTGTCCTTAAGAGACAGTGACTCTTTCAAGTTTCATATTTCCCCCACGAATATACTGTATCTGTAGATTATAGGTTCCCAAACATTAACTTGGTCATACTACAACGAAGTCAGAGAAAACTTCACAATACTTTACTGTGAAATGTGCGATATTACAGTTGAATTTCAACAAACAAGTAATTAGGACTTCAAATTTGTGTTATAAATATGGCGATACACAAACGATTTTGTGTTTCATAAAGCAGAATATTGTACAAATGCAGTACTTTATTTGTAGTGATGCAAGAACAATTTTGGCAGTTAGTTTCTAAAGAGTACGTGTTTTAAAACCGTACAAAAATATTTTACTACGATGTACAGCAGTGTCAGAAAGGATAAAAAATATTAATCTGCATTACCACATTAAAATTTGGCAAGACAAAATTACTGCAATTCTTTCCCCATTTGCTACTGAAACTACATAGAAGATGCTGCATTTGAAATTATTTTACTTGCCTGAGAGATTGAGGATATCACAGTTTTATAAAGCATTACAAATTATGGGAATTTGATTTTGTAAAATTTTATCAAATCGGTATTGTTTTATATCCTACAGGCGTGACGTATTAAGAATGAAAGGTTTTAAAAACATTGTCAAAATGTATACAGTAGTGGCTGGAATAATACTCCATTGCTGGCTTATGTCAAAAAGGGAATGAATGATCTTCAAATACAGTTCTCTATCAGTGGAAAATAGTTTTGATTATCTCTCCTGTTGCGTATCCGTGCAGTTTTGAGATTGCACTGCAATTGCAAGACAACTCAATGTTCAGTGCAATGCATCGCATTCCAAGTCCGTACCGACTGACGTTTGTTAGACAGGTTCCATGTGAAGTTGTCCGACAGCAACATGTCGAGAAGACAAACCTCCTCGGCTGCTGCTATCTCCAGAACGTGCTCTGCTTCCCATCATTATTACTACTATTTCACTNCTCATAAACACGCTTCCTTGGCTGATGTAAAGAAGTTATTTCCGTGTTAGCGAGGGTGTTTTATCTCCCTGACGAGTAACAATGCATAGCGATTTATGAGACGGATATCACGTGTGGTCTATTCACGGTTCATCCGCAGTTTTTAAATCATGCGTTTGAAAAATCAGCCCATGTATGACGTGTTTAGTAATATGTGATGTATCACAAGCGTTTTATACTTGTATTAATATAAAAGTACCTTATTTTTTATGTTAAAGTGAACTTTCACTTATATTTTATTTATAAATTATATTATATCATTTATAATTAATATGAATAAGAACAGAGAAAAGACTGGTTTGTTGGCGCCTCCTGGTAAGAAATAGTTCTTATGTAAAAGTTACTAAAGCTAGTGCGCACGAGTGCGGTGCGTAGGCCTTCTCGTGTAATTCCCTAGGCTTGGTTAAGCTATAAGGCGGAGGAATATCCTGCAAGTAGAACTTTATCAGGGCTTCAGAGAAGTTTTAAGTAATCGTGACTGGACTATACAAACTGTAACAACGAACCTTGGCGCCTACTTCAAATGGGAAGTGCTGGCTGTAAAACACACGAGGCCACACACTACTAAGATACACCTACTGACTGTCAAAACACAGTTTTCGATGTAGAGCAATATCACGTGTCGCCCTTGTTCCACTACCAGGCGCTGACTGGAGACATATAACACTGCAGTTTGTTTATAGCCTGTAAGATAGTGCATATTTCCAGCACGGGATATCAGCCACTTTGTTGGTAAACGCGAATCTCCTTAAGTCTCGAGTTCACTAAAAATTCCCCCCAACCCTCCTGTAAAAACGTTCATTTCACACCCTGCATAAGCAGAGGCAGTGATTTTTTGCGAAAAAAAATATGACTACACGGTAGTTTTCAACACTAGAAGCACAGAACAACAGTTTGTCCATTGCCATTGGCTGCTGTCTTCTTGAGAAGGCGTTTCTATATTTGATCGGGCCACTCAGAATNACAACAGTTTGTCCATTGCCATTGGCTGCTGTCTTCTTGAGAAGGCGTTTCTATATTTGATCGGGCCACTCAGAACTCGTGATTCGTGTGCAGACAGTTAACACGTGTCAAAAAGTAATTCAGCCAATCAATATAGGTAAACGACCCTACAGTATTTTGAAATACTTGACATTTCTTCGTGAAATTTCTTGACCCCTATGCATAAGAAACTGATGAGCGTATTTGTTCGCCNCGCTGACTGGAGACATATAACACTGCAGTTTGTTTATAGCCTGTAAGATAGTGCATATTTCCAGCACGGGATATCAGCCACTTTGTTGGTAAACGCGAATCTCCTTAAGTCTCGAGTTCACTAAAAATTCCCCCCAACCCTCCTGTAAAAACGTTCATTTCACACCCTGCATAAGCAGAGGCAGTGATTTTTTGCGAAAAAAAATATGACTACACGGTAGTTTTCAACACTAGAAGCACAGAACAACAGTTTGTCCATTGCCATTGGCTGCTGTCTTCTTGAGAAGGCGTTTCTATATTTGATCGGGCCACTCAGAATTCGTGATTCGTGTGCAGACAGTTAACACGTGTCAAAAAGTAATTCAGCCAATCAATATAGGTAAACGACCCTACAGTATTTTGAAATACTTGACATTTCTTCGTGAAATTTCTTGACCCCTATGCATAAGAAACTGATGAGCGTATTTGTTCGGCCAGTAAAGCCAGCAAAATTACTACCGTGGCTGCCTCTCTTACAGAAACAGCGGCGTAAACACTACTAGTTCATTAGAATGTTATGCTGACTTACGGTAATTGCATTGCTCTGAGGTGTCAGTTTGCTCTGCGTTCTAAATGCCACGAAGTTGAGTCTCGCCTTAACGTCACTTCAAGCGGTGACTGTATTTTTATGGCAAGCCAATAGAGATAAAAGTATGATGCGCGTCTAAAGACAACTCTGACGCTTCTGTATAGAAAATTTAGCAACTAAAACTGATTCTGAAATCACCCGTTTTAGTTACTTTCTCGCACAAAAAAAAAATAATATTTTGAGTTAATGTGAGAACTTCTAACTTGCTTTTATTTTGGCAGGAAACTTTCTTATATGATCTTCGTGTTTAGAAACTACTATAGAATATCAAACTGTTTTTTTAATCAAACGCGTGTTTTCCAGCAAACATCTGCAATGTCAGTCAGACGGAACCCTTAAGAAATAAACAGTAGAGTTTACAATTAAGTGCACATCTGTGTTGTCTTTAGTTTTGTCCAGAGCCGTTTGAATTACGAGTGTACCTGTGTGTATTATTCCGGTCCGTCCTTGCAAATAAAACTTCCTTTTTTTTTTCTCGTTTAGTTTGTAAATACTGAATAAATTATGAATTTGGAATTATCTGTATATATTGCTTGGCCTGTTTTTCGCGACGATATTCGACGACTATGTACTCCAAAACTTGTTAGTTCAGAAGAAATGTCGCGGTTGGATGGTATGAACCCGCACACGTCGTAAGGGCCTGCCAGCCAATCACGGACGTTCAGTGTCAGCGTAACTTAATTCTGATAGGCCCAGGAAATGTCTTCTCACACAGACACGCAGCCAATGGCAGTAGACTAACTGCCGTTGTGTGCTTATAGTATTGAAGTCTACCGTGTACTCGTATATTTTTTCAGGAACAATCACTAGCTGTACGTATCACCAGACGTCCTTGAACTGAACTGAGGAGGTAGGTGATCACGAGAGAGTCGTGGATGTGGCTTGTTGGAAGAGCGTGTCGTGTGTGCTGACGACTGTGACGTCACTCGGGTGACATACTTGCGGTACTGACCTCGTCCGTGCGATAGACGTGCAGCAGCCACTTTGCACTATCTCCACGATAGTCTGTTCGCGGTTTCTACACACTTTGTGAACCAAACCTTTGAAAAAACACACCGTGTGGGGCGTGGTTGGTTGTTTCCTAAATATGGCGTGTATCACAAGCGTTTTATACTTGTGTTGATATTAAATATCTTATTTCTGGTTCAATTAAAATTTTACTTATATTAAATCTATGTTATAATAAAGAATTTATAATTGTTTTGAACAAAAACAGGAGTGTTAGTTATAACTAGTAAGAAATAATTCGTTTTTATACAAAATATTATTACACTGACCGCTGTACCTTGGTGTAATTTTCTAGACTCGGCTAAGCTTTGTTTGCATGAGGCGGAGGAACATCCTGGAAGAAGTACAACTTAAGCAGGACTTAATAAAAGCTGGAAGTGACCATGTGGTGCGACGTTGAGTACGGAGCAGTGGTGCCAACACACACTCACGCAAGTGGACGCGCCTGGCCAGCTCTTCATTTGCGTTTTCTTCGCCGCGCTCGGGTGACCTCGTGCAATCCCCGTGTTGCGAGACTTGGCTCGCACGCTGTGCTGCAACGCTGATAGCTCCTTGCCACTGTCTCTGTGGTTTGTTGTGTTTCCGCTAGCGAGCGGCTCTGGGGGATGGTTACAGCAGATATACTGTGCGTCTGATATACATCTGCGAGCTAGACTGTTTACTGGCCACTATCTCTTGCAGGTAACACGAGACACGGCGCGGAATACGTCCTACTAACTGATAGGGAAGTATTGACTCAGTCATTAAATTAATCACTGCCGAGGTGTATTTCTAATAGCGAAATTATTTCCTGGGGTTTCACTTTCGTTTGCACAAGGGAAAGGTAAGGATTTTTTTTATAGCAGTTTTCACTATTTTCTTTAAATGTATTTAATGGGATGAATTAAAAGTGACTGCTGTAAATAATATTTTTTTTATATTTCTTAAAAAGTAATTTTATTTCCAGACCAATTATGTACTGAGATACGTGTAAAAACTTATTTTACAGAAAACAGTTACTAGGGACTCCCCTTAAGTCTAGCATGGCGCCGGTTTTCTTAACGCGAAACGATGGCGCTCATTTGCGAGGACACATTTCCTGTAGTAGCCTAATCGTGCAGGACTATGCCGCTGGCCGACGGGTTTTCTCGGGGATCTCCCGTTTCCCCCGCCCTTTCGTTCCGGCGCTGTTCCATTCTCACCTCTCTTCACCCTCATCAGCTCTCAAGACCTCGATGTTAAGGTGGCCGCCTGGTTGAAGGAGTTTTACACGTCTGAGGACTAAAAGCGTGGGATCGCTAGGGGCGACCGAGGCATGCGTATCAACTCTCTCATCGCCTCTACGCGCAAAGCACTGAACTGGCGTGCAGTATTACCGTCGATAACGCGCCTCTATGAGACTTTCAGCGGAGACCCTGCCATTTCATGACGCAATAATCAAAATAAAGGTTTGATGCACGTCCGTACTCATTTTCTAATGCTCACCGCCCGGCGGCCTACCCAGGCGGCCATCTTAAAGCCGTCCTAACCTCTCCACTATACTGTAGTAACCAGTGAGAGATGTGTCATCATTCTCGCAAAGGAGCGATAGGATCTGTTATCACGAACAATTCATTGACCAGATTACTGCATTCACGCACTTCGGTCACGAACAACCACTGTATATTTATGAATACAGGAGCGAAACGAGCTCCAGCCGCACGTGTCATCAGCACTGGCCAGCAACATGGCGGCGTGTCGTTCGCAAATCAGCGCCCGGAGACTTAATCGCCACAATTGAGAACATCCAGTTAGACAGACGCCCTCGCTCTCATTAAAGTGCGATATCATTTTATCTCCAACGGCGGAGAAATTTCCATGTTAATAGATACGTGGAAATTCGCGGGGCAATTTCGGGGCAAGCTAGAATTCAAAAGCTGGTATGTTTTGTGTTACTTTTGTAATTGGTCCACGCGTTATTTGACGCCACCTGTAGAACTCTGAGCCAATAATAAACATGCAGTGAAATGAAGTTTCAGTCGCCGTCCGCCATTGTGGCAGCCAGCAGCAATGAGGAGTTGTGATCTACGTGAACGTGAATTGTTAATAAATGGAGGTTCAAAGACAGCGCCTTGCGCGGGAGCCAGGGAGCCAAATCGCCCCAGACAATGCGCAAACCACCTGCTCTCGCATTACATTGCGACGGTAGCCATTTTGGTTTAAAAATTTTCCAAAATTTTCTAAAAATTTATTTTTTCAAAAGTTTTGAAAAATTTTGGAACTTTTTAAATTTTTCTAAAAAATTTTGAAAATTTTAAAACCAAAATGGCCGCAGTCACAATTAAACGCGAGAGCAGGTGGTTTTCTTACTGGCTGCCAATATGGCCGCCGCCGAAGTGGAATGCGAGAGCAGGATGTTAAGCATTTCCTGGGGCGATTCGGCTCTCTGGCTCCCGCGCAAGGCGCAGTCTTTGAACCCCCATTTATTAACTACTAACGTTTATATACACGGACTAGTCGTCCGCGCCTATTTCTCCCGTAGCTATGCAACCCGCACATGTTACTCCCCATCTAACAAAACATATCCGCTGTATAATACGTGTCTCTCGCGTATCCGAGTCCCGTGCCGTGTACGTACTCGTTACGGCGCCTCGTCTGTTATCTGAGCACTCGACGCCGTTGTCTGCTTGCACCAATCAGCGGCGCGAAACTAGATAATCGCTACAAATAGCACGTGCGCGTTTATTTATTCTCGTCAGTGCAGTAAGCGGTGACTGTATTTTTACGTCACATGAAACACACGGGCTCGAAGCGAGACAGAGGCAGATCGTGTGTGTGTTACTAAGGACGTAATCGCCACGTGCCAACGTATTCGGTAAACATCGCAATGATATGTTTAAACACAATAAACGGATGTGCATTCTTTGAAAAGTGACTGCTTCGCAACGCATTGCCGACATAACACCATCCGTCCACCGCTTGCTGCACTGCCGATAACGAATCAACGCGCACGTGGTGTTCTGTAACTATTGGCGTTTTGTTAGACGGGTTGTATAGTGTGCGGGTTGAGATGGGCGTGGGCGACTCGCCCAGTATGTAACCGAGTCCCTACGTAAAGCCGGTAAGCTCATCGGTCGAGAGGTGGAGCTTACGTACTTAACATATGCTGGGTCGGACATTTCTAGATATGATACAGAATGGGATCCACCGGAAAGGTTAACGCCGGGTAGGTTTTCATAACAAATAGAAATTGCAGTGATCGTTATTCTCTCCTCTTCCCCCTCCTTTGTATCTCGTGGGACTGCCCCGGGACCTGATTCTGCGCATTAGACTGTGCGTGTTGGAAGGAGAGAGAGCGAGGGAGAAAGAAAGAGAGAGAGAGAGAGAGAGCGCGTGTTAACGTGTCCCGGGGCAGTGAGTACGGTGTAGATCAATACGAGGCTGCTCTGACGTCAGGCCTGCATCTGAAAAACGACGAACTCCGCCTGTATATTCCCTATAAAAAATAAGTCGAAAACATATGTCAGACCTAACTCCGTTAAGGAAAAATACGTCATGAGAGACACGTGTTGCTTGATTGCCAGGTGCAGTAACGCAATGGTTTCGACCATAATGCGCGAGTCCTTCGCAAATGGCGGGGGTTTAGAGTGAAAACGCAAGATGGCGTTTTTCGTTAAATCTTAACGAGCTCATCGATAACCCGTCATTGGGAAACCAATTTCGCTTCCGACATCACATACATTTATGCGATAACAGGATTGCAAAACTGCGACATAATTTTATGGCTGTTACTTTGTTTTACAGTGGTTGCAGATATTTGTTCAACTGCACGTTTTCATGGATGTCATTGTTCCATTTCATTTACTCTATGTGATATTTGCAATAAACCTGTGTTTTAACTTCAAGGGCCCTTACAACCGTTATGATATATCGACTTTCTTCATTGAGGAATATGCAGTCGGAGGTTGTTGGTTTTTTTTTTCTGACTCTCCGTACAGTCTGTCTCACGAACGAGTGCGCTGCTTTAACAGTTCTGAAAGTAGCCTCGTGTAAAGTATTTTCTGTTGACATACCGAGCAGATTGACAGATCAGCAGAGTGTGTGTATGTAAACACCATCTTTGGCGAGGGAGACACCGCTGTATCTATGGAAACAGCTGTAAGCAGGACTGACTTCAGATTGTCTTAAAGCGGTATTCATAATACGACGATGCGACGCTACGAGCATGAACCAATCAGAGCGCCTGGACTAGCATTCTGGAGGCCCTGGACTCGATTCCTGGTCCGACCATCGTGATTACGGTGTACCATGGTTTCCCGGCATCACTCCAGGAGAATGCTGGGATGCTTCTCTACTACAGGAGATGGCCTACTCCTTCCTTGCTCCTTCTTTACCCAGCCTACTCTTTATTTACGTAAGGAAATAAGTATTAGGTATACATTCGTGCAAAACCTCGCCCACAGACCAACACCACGCAGTAAAAGGGAGAGTGTGCGAAGGGGGGTGGGGGAGATAGAGAAATAGTGACTGTGAGAAGATTAAAATGATCTCGGGTAGGTCGCAAAATGTTTGAGAGTTGCATACCCCCCTCCCCCTCTCTCCGGCTACATCTCCATCTCCCGAAATAAGTAGTCAGCTCCTATACTTTAGCCCAGATCTACTTCGAGAGTGAGTGAACAGATTTGGGCGGCTCTTAAGGCCATTTTAGCCCTAATGTGAAGTACTAAAATATGCCCAAAACTTAAATATTTTATATTACATACTCATATAACTTAAAGACATGATTTATATAAAAAAAATGTAAAAAATAATGTAAAAACCAAACTTTTTAATTAATGAGATGCTTAAATAGCCGCAACTGCATTACAAATAATACGTATATTATGAATTTGATAAGGGTGAAGAAAGGTGAGAATGGAGCAGCGCCGGAATGAAAGGACGGGGGAAACGGGGGATCCCCGAGAAAACCGGCCGACCAGTGGCATCATCCGGCACGATTCCACATGCAAAAATCCGGGGGCGAACCCGCCGGGAATCGAACAAGGTTCGCCGTGGTGGGAGGCGAGTAGTCTAACCACTAAACCACCGTGGTCCCTATACTTTCGTGATTAGATGATTGCTACGCACGCGACTCGCAGAGGCGCAGTATCGCGGCCGCCCAGAATAAGGAAATCTGCAGGTGTTACACGACGAATATTGAAGTTGTTTAGCCGCTGGGTTTAACTTTCCGTGAAAGTTATGAGCCGCTACTTATGGGAAGAGGGCCAATTAGATACACTGTCGTCTATTCGCGGTTTCTTCACAGTTTTGTAGTCAAACCTCTGGAAAATCACCTCATGTATGATGTGTGTGACTGCTNAAATCTGCAGGTGTTACACGACGAATATTGAAGTTGTTTAGCCGCTGGGTTTAACTTTCCGTGAAAGTTATGAGCCCCTACTTATGGGAAGAGGGCCAATTAGATACACTGTCGTCTATTCGCGGTTTCTTCACAGTTTTGTAGTCAAACCTCTGGAAAATCACCTCATGTATGATGTGTGTGACTGCTTCCTAAATGTGCCATATATCACGAGCGTTTTATACTTTTGTAAACATAAAAGCAGCCTATTTTTTGTTGAATTGAACTCTTGCTTATACTTTACCGATAAATGATTATATTTAATTTATGATTAATACGAATAAATACAGAAATAAAATACGTGTTTGTTGGTAATTCCTAGTAAGCAATAGTTCTAGTGCTAAATATTATTACCTGTAGTGAGTGCCTACAAATGCGGTGCGTGTTGTGCCTTTGGTGTAATTTTCTAGACTCGACAAATCTTTGTTTGCGCGAGGCGGAGGAATAACCTGGAAGTAGAACTTCAGCATTGCTTCAGAAAAGTTGGAAGTAACCGTGAATGTATTTTATAATAACTTATTTGGATTCTATAATTCAACGTAGTAGCAACTAGGTATTATTCACTTACCGTTAATACCGGTATTGGCAGAATTATGATAAGATGGATTTATTGATAACATAGATTTATCGATAATGTATGAAGTCTTGGTATTATTTTTTAAGAAATCTGTGATACTGGAATTAAACGTGAGTGCAAGGGAATGACTTAAACCGGTAAAAAATTAATATTTCTTATGTAATAATTTCGTTCCGAATGTGATCAGTGAGGCATATAATATATTGGCAACAACAATCATCTTCTCGATAGTAACGTTAAAGTGGATGGCATATGTAATATCGCGACACACTGATATAAATATGAACTAGGTCTTATATAGTAGTATTTCAGTGACAGCCGTATTTTTGTTTTGCTTCACGGAATAAGAGCTCCGAGTGTCCCGACAGCCTCCTCTCACGCACGAGCAGACATACACAGGGTGTGCGCACCGTGGACTCAGCGCTGGCCGCTGTGTGTAACCTGACGTCACGCAGGAACGTTGCGCCGGAAGTGATGCAGTTGTGCCATCCTCCTGATAAACGTCCCTTCATGTCACGCGCACTAACCACAAACAAACGACTGCGATAACGTCGCCTCAGGCCACACCAGCAGAGGGCGCTTTCCTAATTAACAGACAGTGACCGTGTTGCAATTGCGATTTTCTGTCAACGGCATCGTTAGCTGACCAGTTCTGTGTGTACGAAATCTATGACGTGTTTCTGTAATTTGCTTTTTGCGTTGTCATTTTCGAAGCTGACAAATTACAAAATAGAATTTACCAAATCACCGCCATGCTAGTTTAGCCTGTTTGAAACGTTTAAATTCACATACAGTATAGGGGAGGTTATTGGAATAAACAAATGTGCATTTTACTCAATATAATTATTTCACAAAGCAAGTTGCTGAAATATTCTTGAAATAGGTATTTCCTAATGAAACGGTATCTGTTAAGTAACAAATTCACATTGTAATTGTTTTTATTTTGTTGATTTTATAGTTTAAACAGCCCTCTAACAACTTTAGGAAATAAATACTTTTCGTGAGCTTTCATTTTTGGAATTTTGATAACACCAGAATAACAACAGCACGGCATGCTAGAGACTTGAATGTCGTGGTGTCCTGACTAAATCTTACAAGGGTCCCCCTGCAGAAAAAAAATGTTGACCCAGAAAACTAGGTCAATGATGGTATCTAACTGTTCAAAACGGAATTTCTTATAATCTCTTACAGTCCATAATTCGGCATTGTAATTTACTGTCGTAATAACCCAAAATAACATACCTATCTCAGAAAAAGCTAACACCACACCCACCAAACTCATTTCAATCGAAGGAGCACCCCGAAAACTATAGAAATGTGCTATCTTTATTGCACAGTCTGACAAAATTAAGACGCGAGATAAGGAAAACTGAATATTATGTTCCTGGAGGGAATCTTCAGTGAAATTTAAACCCTCATTTCTCGCGAACCATTTATCCGATTTTAATCATCGACATATCGTTGGATTACCCTTTAAATTACCTACAATATGAAATTCGAACGGATCCGATTAAGAAAGAAAGTTATATGAGAAATCGGACAAAGCCAAAAATTAACCAAGTGTTTCGACCTAACTCAAACTGCTAACATCACACTCACCAGACTCATTTCAATCGAAATAGCACCCTCGAAATCTCTAGGTATATGCTCTCTTCATTGCAAAATCTTGTCAAAATGAAGACGAGAAAAAAGAAAACTAAATATTGAGTTCCTGGAGGCCTAAGAGACGAGGTTAACATATGTTCGTCTTCTGCGCACATCCGCCAACATTGACCCATCCATCACCAATACAACTGTCAAAATCACACAATCAACAATGATACACGTTTTCTTTGCTAGATTTAAAATTCATCAGTTCCGCCGTTTTACATTAATAAAGTACTTTGACCAACTCGACTGTAGTTGCATTAAAACTAAGTCAAGAGGACGTGTGCAGACATCTCAAAGCACTTGCTGACAAACAGCAATTCTAACCTCAAATCGTATCCGCGTTGTTTTTGACGGTAGTTTTTGGCAGTACAGCAGCCCAGTGTTAAAACAAGGAGGGTGGCCACTGCGCAACTTGCATGCGCACCCTACATATTCCCTCTGCTCCCCGGTAAAGCTGCGAAGTTCGAGCAGACAGCGGATAATCACGCGGAACCAGTCTTCCTTAGTAACAGTTTTGGTGTTCGTCGTTTAACAACACTATTTACCACCACATGTGTTCGTTGGTGATCTAATACCGCGCTTATACACTGTTCACGGTAAAGTGAGCACTTTTGAGGCCTTAGTTACTTTTTTATTTCAGCCGTTTTTTTTACCTTTAACTACTTCTTAATATAAACATTGCCAAATAAGTAATAAACACAGTGTGTAGATTTCACCGCACTCTGAAGTTAACGTCCAAGGTACTGTTATTCCAAATGATAGGGATTTCAAAAGTGCTCACTTTACCGTGAATAGCCTATACTGAAGTAAATGCTGGACAATAGGCATGATGACAATTTTTTAAAATACATTAAATAATGTTCTTACGCTTCCACTATTTACTAAAAATCTATAATTTTTCCAGGAAATTAAGGTTTAATAGCAATAATTAGCCATTAAAATAGTTATTTTAAATTTCGCGCTAAAACGCTTAAAGCGTCATGGCGCCGGCTTGTGACGTCACGCCTCGCGTAAACAAACCTCAACCAGTAACAAATACTCGACAATAGTCAGACAAATTAAGTTATTTTGTGTTTTAAAATGAATTCTAAAGTGTATAAGTGGTGTGCAGTGCCTAAATGTACTAACACATCGATAAAAACTCCCAACAAGGTTTTCGTTTACGTTCCAAACAACAAAACAATGAGAAATAAGTGGTTAAATCTTGCACGGCGGGACCCTGCAATTGTATCGCCTAATTCTTCAATTTATTTCTGTGAAGACCATTTTGATGTAAGTTTTTCCTTTATACCTTTATCGATTATAATAGTGTGTACTTGATGTGGTTGGAGAAATTGTCATTTGTCTGAACAATAAGTACCTATGTACTTTTAAAAGTCGATCACTTTAGAGGTTAGGATTCAATTATTTATTTATTGTTCTCCTCCACCACTGGTTATTTTAACAGGTTCTTATTCTCGTTACAGTTGCCAAATGATATGGATAATTATATTCAGTATCTTGTGATGGGTTCAGTGTCACAAGTGCGCATGAAACCTGGGTGTGTTCCCACTAAATTTGAATGCCAACCAGATCGAAGAAAACGCACTTCAAATACTGTACAACGACCATATATTCTCAATAAACGAAGAAAGAGAATAGTTGAAGAAAGTGAGAAAGATGATTTTTCTATGAGTTCAACTTATGCTAGCAAAATATTTATGAAAAACATTCCATTAATAGCTAGTCTATTGCGTCCTTTTATTGTTAAATTAGACAAAGATTCAATAAAAAATAAATTACCCATGGCTTTTAGGCATAAATATCACCATGTAAGTTGCATTATTGACTGCTTAGAAATTGAGATACAAAAGCCTTCGAAAGCCTTGAATCAATAAAGAAAGCAACATGTAATTAGGTTCATGATATAGTTTAAAAACAACATTTCGCTAACATAACCTCTAACCTATCATAAAGTGCATATTAAAAAGCAATTTTACGTGTTTTAGACTTTTAAATTATTGTTATTTAAGATTGTTAATGTAGGTACTGACATGGAAGTTTTCACATTTCGAAATTCTGCTGAGCAAAAGTCTTTGTTTGATGCAAGAAATTCTCCCAGCATCAACAAATCTACTCTCGGCAAATTAGAGCTGTTTGCCTTGATAAATCCTTGATGCATCGTTAACGTTCCTTGGTTTGGGATATGGATACTCAAAACTGGACAGTTTGATTGTTGAAACAACAGAGTTATTGATTAACACAGGAAAAGTTCGAATGAAATCTATGAAACTCAATGATGTTTACAATAGGCAAATGAGGCGTGACGTAATACGCTGTGATTGGTGTTTCACAAAACATGGCGGATTGTCGTATTTCGTATTTTTATTTTAATAATATAATATTAATCTCACAATTAATGTGAAATTACGTATATTTTTTACGATCTTTGTTATCTATTCTAATAATTAAAAGCATTATTTTTGTATTTCTTTGTTACTGTCATCATGCCTATTAACGGATACTCATAATATGTTTTAAATATATTGTTACACGCCGTCGCTCTGCATCGTTTCCCTTGCCCCTTAGCTCTTAGCGTGCAAAGCATTGTGTCAAGGGCATCACTGATAACTCGAGAAGTGCGCGGTGATTTACAAAGGGGAGGCCGCGATAAGCACATCGGGATTCGTGCCGATCCCCCCCCCCCTTTNATAATAAAGAGCATGATTCCTATCCTCTGTCCCCTGTAGCATTTTCTGTTAAACATGATAATGCATGAAACAATTTTTAATTCTTTCCTGTCGAAAGGGTTTTTTACGGTGACTATGCCGGTTTTTCCCTTTCTCTTCTAAATATAGCTTAGCTATACGTACACTTAGGGAGGTTGTCATGGACACAATCTGGCCATGGCTGCCCAATCCCTCTTTGCCGTGATGCATGTCTCCTTGCATGATACTCCCTTCCTTGTAGGCGTATGGGGCTTAGCCCTGAGACGCACTTAACTCCCGTCCCTACAAAAAAAAATTCGATCCCGTCCTTGAGAGAGGATTGAATGCCTGGGGTTATCGTTGCAAGAATGTTGTGATCAGCTCCCTCGGCTAGACTCGGTGTGCAGGGAGTCAGCTGTATCGGGCCAGCTGGTGTATATAAGCTTGCCGGTCTTCCCGGCCTGGAACCTTGTACGGCTTCAAGTAAGGTGCGGCGAGCCAGCAGAGCGGCGAGTGGCGGTGAGAGCGAAGTCTGCGGACTGCGAGCATCGGTACAGTGAAGAGAGAGACTGACGGGCGGGACTACTGAACTGGCAATACTGGATGTCAGAAATTTTACTTAAATTTTGAGTAATTTGAATTACTAAATTGAAAAATACCCTTACTGTTATAGTGCTGCTGTTCGAAGTATTTAAAAATTACGTTTATCTAACAGGCGTATATAGTAAAACCGGTTAATTTTACTATTCGTTGCAACTCACGTAGATGTTACTATAAAACGTAATAAACAGTTAAAACTTTATTTTAAAAATCATTTTTTTAGGGAAGTTTTCCATTTGACGAAACTCCAACTGGTGATACATTGTAACATTAGCCTGAAGTCGGTGCTCGTCATTGCCTGCTGTCAAAATAAGTTCTTTTCTCACTGCAGTTGTACCCTGGATCACCGGCTTGAATAATTCACACATTTCTTTCCTCGTGCGCCTCGGCATGTTGGCGTAAGTTCAACTTGTTGGCGAGGATCCTGGGGGGAAAGGAGGGCGCGTTCTGATTTGCCGCTCGGCTTTCTCCTGGTTTCCTCCAGGCGTTCTCGACTCACTTGTGAATCAGGCATCGACTGCGGAGTTGACGCTGTGTTCTGTGCGCCGCGTGATTGAAGTCGGGCTAGTGGAGAGTCGTGCAGTTACCGGGTGCGTCGAACATCGCCAGACCGCTTGTTCAGCAGACGCCCCGAGGCGATAACTGTTACGTAAGTATGTAGCTCCTTGAACACGTGGTACGTTCGCGGACTTGAAATGAGGTACACCACGACGTTCGTCTTTAGTTCATGTCCCCAGCAAAGTTCCTACACAACCGCAGAGGCAATATGGCGTAGAGTGTGTATGCAAGGTGCGCAGTATAGTTGCCGCTCTCCGTGTCCCAACATTGGACTGCCAGAAGCACTATGTTACTTTTTAAATATTTTATACTCTTAGTGACTAGGGACTATGGAAGGTTTATACGATTATGAGGGAAGAAAGAACTGAAGTTGATTATGAAGACAAGACAACTAGCAAAACAAACGTTGGTACTTTTTGTACTCTTCCTCTCACATATTTTTAATGCTACCAGAACACACTCAATTTAGTCAAAATATTTGAGTAATATAAAACTGTCGATCTGCTGAAAATATAAACGAACGCGTTCATTACTTCTGACGGCGTGATTTTGAAAGTTTTACTGGCCTTTAGTGAGTCGAAGTTCGGGACAGACAGGAAAATACGTCGAGCCACATCATCCTTTAGTCAATGTACAGAAATACAAAACTCACGTGTTCGTCACTGGCGTGGACCTTTGTTCACGTTTGTCCACGGTTAACCGCGCCGCAGACCGGCGGCTCACCAACAGAGTGCGCCAAGGGAGATCGGTCTGAGGTCTTGAGAGCCGATGAGGGTGAATTGAAGTGTGTTTGGAGCAGCGCCGGAATGAAAGGGCGAGGGAAACGGGAGTTCCCCGAGAAAACCCGCCGGCAAGCGGCATCGTCCAGCACGATTCCCACATGCGAAAATCCGGGAGTGAACCCGCCGGGGATCGAACCCGGATCGCCGTGGTGGGAGGCGAGCGCCCTGGACACTACGCCACTGCGACCCCAAACAGAGATAAAATAGTTGCTTTGGTAAAGCCTAGTAAGAAACAGTTCTTATGTGAACTATTATTACACTGGTGTGCACGAATGCAGTGGGTGGTCTCTGTGGTGTAGGAGGAATATCTTTAAGCATAACTTTATCAGGGCTTTCAAACAATTGGAAGTAAGCGTGAATGGACTACATTAACAGATTGTTAAATACTCGTACCAACCCTTTTTCTCTTTTAACCCGTTCCGACCCAGCGTACACAATTGTGTATNTGAACCCGCCGGGGATCGAACCCGGATCGCCGTGGTGGGAGGCGAGCGCCCTGGACACTACGCCACTGCGGCCCCAAACAGAGATAAAATAGTTGCTTTGGTAAAGCCTAGTAAGAAACAGTTCTTATGCAGACTATTATTACACTGGTGTGCACGAATGCAGTGGGTGGTCTCTGTGGTGTAGGAGGAATATCTTTAAGCAGAACTTTATCAGGGCTTTCAAACAATTGGAAGTAAGCGTGAATGGACTACAATAACAGATTGTTAAATACTCGTACCAACCCTTTTTCTCTTTTAACCCGTTCCGACCCAGCGTACACAATTGTGTATNTAACAGATTGTTAAATACTCGTACCAACCCTTTTTCTCTTTTAACCCGTTCCGACCCAGCGTACACAATTGTGTATATTACACACGTGTAGGTAAGTTTTGGTCAGTACTGCACGCTACGAAGCTCATGTTCAATCGTCTTACCGGTGGGTGTATTGATCTGGGTAATCGGTCAATATAACTGTAGCCGAACGTATAGCCCACAGCTGCAGCTCTGGCAATGAAACAAGTGTTGTGCCCACGTAAGTACAGCACGCGCTATAAAATATTTTGCTTGCAACACCCGAAGTCGTACATTAAAGTGGGTCTGAGAAAGGCACTAGAGACTGAAATAGAAACAGGAAACCAGGAAAGAAACATTCGGACGTGGAAAGTTTCTTGAGTGCTAGTCGTAAGCAGACACAGCTCAAAAATATTGAACAGTTTTTAGATGACAACTATATGATTGGAGCTCTATGCTTTGCGTGTGAGGGGGGCAGATAGCGCCATTAACCTGCGGATGTTACATTTCCTCTTTTCACGCGAGGTGATGACAGTACTTGTTTAAAACCCCTTGCGCCTGGTCAGTAAAGGGACGTACACTGTAAAAAAAAATTCCGTAAAATTACGGAAAATACTAGTTACACATTATCCAGATATCTGCGTTAAATTACCGTCTTGTCAATAACGTTCTCTCCGTAAGTTTCACATAAATCTCCTTGAATTCACGGAACGTGTCCACAAACTTGTAAGTCTGTTTTTTTAAAATCTGCTCTTTATAAAAAAAAGGGAAAAAAATAAAATTTTACTTTCGTTATGTAGGTGATTGACTGTGTATAAAAGAGACTATAAAAAAATAAAAAAATTTGTCCGGCGGTGGGATTTGAGATCTGAAAGAAAAAAAAATTGGTAGCCCAACACACCATCCACTCACCTACCACGTTTTTACAAGAATTAATTTTGCAAATACGGAATTTATATGGAATGGCGCATGTATCTCTGAGTTTCTGGTCATGTTAGTGTGTGTGTGAGTTTTTTTATTTCAGGTTTACAAACAGGGGCAAGGAAAATAGTTTCATTTTCGTAATGTATTTCACTGTGTATAACAAAAATTTATATATATATATATATATATATATATACACATACATACATATATATACATATATATATATATCTGTCTCTGTGTGTGTGTGTTTTGTAGTGGGATTTGAACAAAAATCGAAAGATTAAGAATCAATAACTAGAACCACTCGCCTACCACACCTTTACACGAAGTACTGTATTCCGTAAATATGAATTTTACACGGAAGTGACGAACGCGCCTCTCAAGGTTTCAAGTCGTGTTAGAGCGCTTGCTATTTTGTTTTATTTGCGGTTTATAAAAGAGGTTACGAATAAATAGTTTTATTTTCGTTGTGTGCGTATTTCACTGTGTATAAAGGTTTTGTCCTGTAGCGGAATTTGAAAAAAGAATCAAAGAATTGACACTCCATGAGTGGTTCGCCACTCACCTACTACTATTTTACACGAAGTAGTATTGCGAAGATGGGATTTTATACGCTTCAGGTATCATCTGCATTGTTCGTGTCTCAAAGTCGAAGCCACAAGAATACGGAAAGCTTCCGTATTTTATATTTACGGAGCTCATTTCCGGGTATTCGTCTTTACGAAGTGCCTTTACCGTAAATTAACTCTGCATCGCCTTTAAAGTCCCCGTAAATCTACAGACGTTTCTAGCGGTGTATCTGTTTCGGAGGAGAGTCAATTGCTGCACTCTTTCCCGGGAATCTGGGCCGTAAACAAGGTCTTTACAACTCACAGTGGCCCTGCCAGATGTCTTTGTTGTTGGAGAAGTGTCAGGGAAGGAAACACACGAGACGAGACACCAGACCTTGTCCTTGAAGTGTCCCACTAAGAAGCCACAAGCGAGGCTATCAAGCGGCTTTGAATAATGATAGTGTGGAGTGAATTCCTTTGCTTGCCCCCCCCCCCTTCCCAGAGCTCATCAGCCGTCTATCTTTCCCCTCATCATGATCTCTCTATGCTTGCTGGTAAGTCCATTAAATATGTATCTTACACCGGCCCCAACAAGTTTTTATTCTGTCTGCCTGGGATATGTGTTTACTAGCCGCGTTCCTTTGTCATGTAATTTAATTTCATGCGAAAAATTAGTTTTGCGTGGCGTGACAGCAATATTTGTAACTTTAAAGCGAACTCTTTTTTTGTTTTTTAGAGATGATTGAACAAAATTGTTGCTCTGTGTACTGCAAAAAAACTACATCGCAGTGTTTATGGAGTAGTTTTATAAATATTTTCAGTGGAGATCTGTGAACGAGTGGTGCATTTGAAATGGGCGTTTTAAACGCACTGTTTTTACATGTTATAAAAACTCTTAACCGGCATTAAATAAATTAACCTAAACTTGTTCGAATAATTATGCAGGCAGACATAACTTCTGCTGGTCTTGCGTACATTTACAATCTTCGAAATTGGCTTCAAAACGAAAAGACTTACAAATGCGAGGGCATCGTGTAGGGTCCGTTGTACTACTGCATCAAGTCCGTGCAGTTATGTTAATGATGCACATTTCGTCTGCAGTATCATTAATATTTTGCATCCTAAACTAGGCCTTGACTGTATTTAAATTCGTCAGAATAATAATAATTGTTATAGTCAATTCACGGTTACTTCCATCTTTTCTGGAGCCCGGCCAAAGATCTACTTGCAGGATATTCCTCCGCCTCGTGCACACAAATCTTAACCTTATCTAGGGAATTACACCAGAGGGACAGCGCACCGCATTCGTGCGCTCTCAGTTTAATAAATACATCGCATAGGAACTATTTGTTACTAGACATTACCAACGCACACATTTTCTCCCTGTTACTATTCATAGTAATTATAAATGGAACATTATAATTTATAAACAGAATATAAGTGAAAGTTCAATTTAACGGAAGGCAAAAAAAACTTTTATGTTGACTCGGGTATAAATCGCTTGTGATACACGACATATCTAGGAAACAACCAAACACGCCATATAAGGTGATTTTTCAAAGGTTTGATTCAAAAAGTGTGAAGAAACCGCGAATAGACTATATAATGAAATGTATCAGTAATTGTACAACGGACTTGATCTACTTGTGCTATACATCTTGCGTATGTTGGGACGTTGGTTTGTGTGTGACGTCAGAGGCAGTTCCTTCACAAACTCCGGACCACAGGCGGCAGCGGACAGAGGTCTATAGCGTACTCGTGATGGGTCGACCGCCACCCCCGTGATAGAAGTTTCATTCTTCCCTCCGAGACAAACTTTGTTCTGTGTTGTTCGACAACCGCTTCGTGGCCGGCAACCACTGCGAAATTAATATTTTAACTTCTGTCAACTGTGTCGTAAACATTTGAGGTTTAAAAATAATTTTCTTCCTGGCGGAGTAAAATGAGCTTCTAAATCCCAGCAGCGAGGACGCACTGTTAACGTTGCATTCCTTAAGTTACAAAAAATACTGGTAAAAGTTTATTTGTGAATCTTCTAAAAGGTAGTTCTGTTATGTGGCTGACTAGTCACGTGGTGATTGTACGACAGTCAAAGCGAAAGTATTAAAAAAAAAATTACCGAGCAATTTGCTGTGCCCTATTTGTCCGTAAAAATAAATACCAGCTCAGAGATTCACACTATCGAACTTAATCGCTGTAATCAGTGGACTTAAGAAATAAGCATTAGGATAGGAAAACAATTTTTGTACACGACAGTGATATTGCTGCTTAAATTCCGTCAATAGAAACTCATCTTACAAGAAATGGAAATGAAAGTTATCATTTCAATTATTCTATTATTATTGTCTGTCGTATTTTTTCGTTTAGTTTTTTTTTTTAGTAGCAAGGAGTGTAAATGTATCTTAAAGTGTGTTTGAAATCAAATGATAAACTTGTATTAGTTTTGTTTATTTAGTTATGTATTTCAAGTTTCCTAATTTTTCTACCGTGAGAGCCAAAGCGATGGAACAATTCGTAAGTTCTACTGCTGGGGTGGTAATGTTTTATTTTGTAGCAGTGTAAAGGGATGTGCGTACAGTCAGGTTATAGTGACACATTGAAGAGACGGGAATGTGGGGTGTGGATGGCCTTGGAAGGCGGTGTTTCCTGAGGGGATGTGTTGCACCCGCGTGGCTGCCAGGTGGACAGGATCTAGACGGACGAGGGGCGGGCGGAGGGTAAACTGTGGGGGAACCTCCAGTTGCTGAAGAGCTGCATGACCCTCCAGTCCCCAGTCCTCTCCTCCAGGAATGTGGCTCTCCTGCTCTCTCTCTCTCTCACACCTCCCGCTGCTCCCAGCTATAGTGCGCGCGCTACCACCTTCGCCTCAACCCACCTATCTTTCTCCTGTAGCATTTTCTCATAATGCATGTAACAATTTTTTTAATCTTTCCCGCTGAAAGGGTTTTTACGGTGTCTGTGCCGGTTTTTCCCTTTTCTCTTCTAGATGTAGTTTAACTATAAGTACATTAGGGAGGTTTTTCATGACCAAACTCGGCCTTGGGGAAACCCAATCCCTCTTTGCCGCGATGCCCGTCTCCTTGCATGATCTTCCTTCCCTTGTAAGCGTAAGGGGTTAGCCCTGAGACGCAATAATCCCGTTCCTACCGGGGACTAACATATAACACTTAGTTTTAGAGTAGGTTAGAAAAAAAAAACAACCTTCGCCTCACTCTCCACAGGGTTGACTTCCGAAACTTCTCTCCGAGGGTAGTCGAGAGTAAACGTGGTTTTGGAACGATCTTGATGTAAATAGCATCCTGAGTTTGCTAATATCTACTGATTTAACAACTAATGTAAATCCCAAAAGATTTTTTATCACTTTACTCAAAGTCTTTCTTTAAATAAAAAAAAAACAGCTGTCCTTACTATAAGCTAATCATAAACATTAATTCTAAAAATGCAACCTTTGTAGAAGTTAACTTTGAAATCAAAATACGAATTTTATCACTCGTCATTTGCAATTTTGCCGTGTGAGTCTGTATCCAGAATGTCCGTATTTACTTACAGTGTATTTAATTCTACCATTTTTTTTAGGAATGAACGGTGGTGTTATTGGGAAATTACTTTAAAACAATAAATAAATAAATGCCACTCTTTAATTAGATTGGTATTGTATCACATTTATATAAAAAAAACTTAGCGTCATTTTCAGTTTACTTTTCGTTACTCCATGAAGCAGTGCGTGTAAAAGTTTTACTCTGGCTAGATGCTCAGAGTAATTACTCTGCAGTTTTTTGTGACACTGCCAAGAGTGAGTGAACATGTTTTTGGGACAGCCAAAAAGGAAAGTTTACTCGTAGAGTAACGTTTTTGAACGCCGCCCTAGTGGTGAGGTGGTCAGCCCAGCACCGGCCCTAATGCAAACCGACGAGTGTGTTTCCATGATATTTCCGCCAAAGAAATTACAAACGGATCACCCATATTTATGATAAAAACGGCAAGTAGTTTTTTCAACACAATTCATCCGAAAACGCAGTAAAGGAAGACTGTTCCCAGGGTTCGCCGTGCTAAATAAGCAGTGTGCGCAGTAACGTAATGCGAGACCTGCGATAGCCTGCGTGTAAGATAGACTTCACTATCATACGTATGCATTCGTACACATTCGTTAATTGTCTGTTAGTTTGTGAGGCCTTACTTGACTGCGCCCGTGAGAATACTGAACTTCTGTAGTTCGTATGTTTGATTATATATTAATTTTTAAATGACAAGCATTATTATATTAATAAAATACTTTAACCAATTTTAATTGAATCAAACTGCATTACAAATTGGTTAGAGGAAGTATACAAACATTTCAAAGCACTTGTTTACTAAACAGTGTTCTAACCTCAAATCCAAACCATGCCGTTTTCGCAAGACGTATTGGCAGGTGGGCAGTTCAATGTTGGGACACGGAGATCGGTTGTGCGCAGCCAGCGAGGTCGCTCTACCTCACATTTAGTCTGTAGCACCGACCCGATGCTCGTAAATAAGTCACGCCGTGGAGATTGATCTAGAACAGTAACCAGTTCTTCTCGGCTCAAGACATGACGCCCTAGGCCATTCGCCTTCGAAGGAGATGGAGAGCGAGCGAGTAATCGCCCACGACGCAGAGATTACTCACCTGGCCACGGCCCGCGTCGTTAGTAGTTAAACGTTCTTCATACCAACCTTTGGAAAAAATCCCTGCCCATTAACTATAGGCTGTTCATGGTAAGATAATCCCTTTGAAATAAACATTTGAAAACTATCGCTCCGTTACTGCGTGTAATTCTACACACACACTAGCTGGCATGCTGTCTGTCAAGTTGGCAGTAAGGTACGGGAGATAGTTCCAAATGTTGCCATCGTTTTAGAAGTGTGATGTTTAAATTTATGGAGAGTGGAGTTATTTAAATGTAGTTTCTGTTTGTTACATGTGCAGAAGTATAAGAATTTGTTTATTAATAGCATGTTTACATTCCTTATTATTTCAGAGTTACACTATGACTAACGCATGAATAAAGCGATGTGGCCAACGGAAATGTTAATTTTACATATGATGGAAGGATACAAAGTAGGGGAGAGAAGTCGATCCTAAGCAGGGCTTTCAAAAGTGCTCTCTTTACCGTGAAAATCCTTGAGTAACATATTGTTACACGTTGTCAGAGTCAGTGGGGTTATCCTGATTCTTTAAGGGATGGAGGTCGTAATTAAATAAGGGTTAATAATAATTTACTAACACTACAAAGAAAATCGGCTTAATATACCACAATAAATGACATCACTTGCTATTTACAGTTAATCGCCTAAAAAAAAATTGATGCAATCAAATAACTAAAATTATTCACAATAAACTGTGCATCAGAACCTATTGAATTATTCTACAAATTACGTGACCACGTTTGACAGTTACAGTATCTACAACAAAGCCCGTATCACACATTCATACGGCCCCACCTTAATTTTGTTCACATTCCACCAGTCCGGAATGTTCTAGAGCGCTCCGAGCGCCTCCATGCGCAGTAGCCTTCTACTCGTCAGTACCAAGCCCTCTCGTACGTCCACACACACACACACACACACACACGTCTGTTGTCGTCTCGCACCCTCCGCCGTCCTCTACGCTGATATTCCTTGCTGCACCAGACTTTGTCATATTACCGAACTTCAGCCAAATGGCTACCACAAAGACTGCCAATCCTTCGGCTACAGTGGTATTTATAGACGGCGCCAGCCCTGGACCAGAACATTCTTCACATGCAATGTTTCTAAGTTTTCCATAGATTCATTTGAGGGACGCGTGGCATGCTTATGTAGGCACGTGACCTTGGAAGCATACTATGAAAGTACTGTGTAGTACAGTACTTTCATAGTTGCTGAGTCGATTATGGACGAGCTGGAATTAAGTAGGTTATCGGTAGCAGTGTTGCCAATCTAAAGGCCAGCAAGTCGGCTACGCGCGTTCTGAAATTCGGCTACAAATAACAGTTAAGCTATACTCCATGCGTTAAGAATTGGCACACTACTATTCAAAATACATTAATAATAAGTCGTATTATTAATGTAAATTGTTAATAGTCATTCGTTACATCTAAAAGAAGTAAAAGTTTAGTTCAATTGTGTTACCATGCTGTGAGAACCTTCCTGAGAAATAAACAGAGTAATGATAACGTTTTCAATGGAAAGGTTGGAGAGTTATTGGTGTCGTTTTGGGGAGAAAAAAAAGAAAATAAATGTAGGAATACGCAAGTTAGGGAAAGTGGTCACTAGATCGCACCTCAATATGGCGGCTACACCCAGTTTGCTAAGAACTATACGGCCGTACGAGGTAACATGTAGCAGACTTGGGCTGCAGTTGGCAACGCCGATCGGTAGGCTTTGTTCCGTGCCATGCCACAGGCGACCCAACAACTTCGTATTCTTATCCAACGTAGCGCGGGGAGTCATGTAGGTCACTGGCGATAGAGTGCAGGTTTCCACCGGGGAAAGTGTTGACAACTTGCAACAACTGCTCGCGTTATCTGCACGTGACAAGTGCCCGTGGGGTAGACGATTGTCGAATACTGTTCATTTTCTACACTTTGCGAGTGTCGTTTCCAAGCAATAAGGACCGTCATTTTACTGGTCTTTACTTCACTAATGATCGGAAATTAAATGTGTAATCTTAAGTTCACACAAATACACTGGTCGTTCCATCCACGCTCTTATATTCGGCAGTAAAAAAAAAAAAAAAAAAAACCATTCTTCAAACCTATGCATGTGTGATTACATAAAAATTTCGCTTGAGGTAGCTGATAGTGTAGTTTCCAATATCGATTATTTTTTTTGAAGTGGATTTGCGCAGTATATATATGAAGTTGGACAGGTATGTGAAGTAACACAGGAAGACCCTAAATCTGTTACAATACAGTTATATGTGACGCGCTACGTTGAAGACTGCAATTCTGATAGAACTGCTAAATTTCCGAAAGTGCGCCAGGAAAACGTTGCCGACTTGAAAGCAATCGCTCTAGGTGTAGATTTTTCAGGGAAGCATCACTTATATAATGTTTCCACATTAATTATTTTGACGTGTGGCAGCGCCAACGCTAGTGTACAGGAACACTTTCAAAAACTGTCCCTCTAATAATATTCCAAGTTCTTGCTTGTACTGTTAGGTACACCATGCTAGTAAGAGGAAGGCTGTTCAGTAATAACTAACATATTAACCTCAAAATCATGTAATTTTGAAGACCTGAGTGGCATAATTCTGACACTGATACAGCGACGCTGGCAGAGGCTAGCGCGCAGCGTAGTAAATGCTGTTCACGGTAAACTGAGCACTTTTGAAAGTCCCGCTTAATATCTACTTGTATATACGTTGTGTGTTCTTCCGCCGTATGCAACATTAGCACCGCCATGAGCATCATCACTTTGTTCATGCATCGGTCAACTGAAACTATGAAATTATTAGAAAAGTATATATTTTACAAATCTGGCTAAATCTTACAATTAGATGCATTAAAAAAAATAGAAAGCGAAAGGAATCATTTTAAGTTATCGCAAATCTTTACCTAACACTTTTAATTCGCCGTTAAGACACGTGAACTAATTTCCCTCCATCGTTACCAACTTTACTGGGCGCATGTCACTCAGTGCACCCGTTCAAATATATGCAGGTAGGAGCAGTGACATTTTTCGAAGGTTGATTTCCAAAGTTCTCGCTTTATCTTGAACAGCCTTTACAGTGTTATGATTCAGTAAAGGTAAGTTGCGCGGCATATCGTTTACCAGCCCTCGAGACAGAATTCAAATTCACAACCTTGCAGTGGCGGTTAATTTCTCTTTCGTTTTAAGTTTTAAATGTTTAGTTCCGAACTCGAGTAACAACGCACGTAATTGTATAGACTGGTTCACGGTAAACTGAGCACTTTTGAAAGCCCTTCCTAGGATCTACTTCTATAGTTACATTGTATCCTTCCGCCATTTGTAACTTTAACGTTGTCATGGGCGTGATCACTTTATTCTTGCGCCAGACAAGAGAAATCATGGAATTGTTAGTCATGTAAATGTGTTATATTAAGTAAATTCTTACATACTTTAGTCCATTCATTAAAACTTCCAACTTTTCTGAAGCCCTGCTGAAGTTCTACTTCCAAGATATTCCTCCGCCTCACATAAACAAAGCCTAGAAAATTACACCAGAGGGCCAACGCACCGCATTCGTGCGCACTCGGTGTAATAACACTTTGCATAAGAACTATTTCTTACCAGGCATTACAAACACACCTATTTTGTCCCTGTATTTTATTTGTATAATTTATAGATACAATATAAGTAAAAATTAAATTTAACCAAAAAGAAGCTACTTGTATGTTAACACAAGTAGGTATAAAACGTTTATGATATAGGACATATTTAGGAGACAACCAAAAACGTCACTCGTGGGGTGTTTTTTCAAAGGTTTGATTCAAAAAGTGTGAAGAATCCGCGAATACACTATATTGTTTATTCACAGTTCACTCGCGCGGCATTTTCTAAGGTAGCTTACCGCTTCTCAAACAGAAGTGGAATATCTGTAATGTTGACCTTGTGTGCCCATGACGCCAAACCGTGTGGACGTTGTTGTTCACCAACAACATTGAAGGTGGACAGATCCCCGCAACCTTGCATCCACGCGTATTCCTACGATACTTAATTTCCACTATTAATATTTAAAAAAACCAAACTCGTCAAGGCACAGGAACATCTTGACACGTATTTCGAAATCCAGCTCGTTTTCCTCGCGTTACAAAGCCGTTGCGTTTCGTGGACTCGGAACTCGCAAATACCTGCCGGTTCCAGCTGGTCGGCGGCCTTTCATACCGCGAACAGATTGTTTCGAAAACCAGTCCGCGTTTATTTACGAGCAGGCACTCGGGAAAACAACTTCCAGCGTCATTATTTCCTCACACGCGAGCCTGGAATGGCCTGGCATAGTTTCAGAAACGCCTTCAGTTTGCGCAATATCCCACGTTGAGTTTAGTTTGTTAAGTGCGTAAACACCTGTCACGTACCATCCGAGGTTTGGACGGACCGCTATAGTTTCATACACGCATTGAAGTTTTGAAATAGTTTATACTCCACCACACGGGTGCCCGGCGTGTGAGGCCATGTCGAGATATATACTCACCGCCTGTGGGTCGTCGCTTCCCACGTCAGCTGCGTGGAATAGAGTTCCCCGTCGAGAGCGACAGAACGACGTGGCTTCGTCGAGGTTCATTCGAATGTTGGTATGCTTGGTGCGAATTAGTTTTACTTAGCAATAGCGCAGGGTTGTTGTCATGGCAGTTGGTGTCCCGTCGCCGAGGACACGTCGCAGAAGACGAAGAGTGTGTATCAGCCCGCCACATCCCCGGTGCGTGGTGTCTTCGGGCGAGGTGGGAGCGGAACGAACGTCCACCCAATCTCCCCTGCGACAGGGAATTGCGGCATGTGGGAACGTCGCTGTGCCGAGGGCATGTTCCCACGCCGCATTGCGAGGCCGACATGTTCCCATGGTTAGCCGTCCTCTTAAACAGCAGCTTTCCTTAAACCAAGTGGAGTGGCGACGTCTTCCGTCGCGGAGCACAGGCCAGCCGCTCGTCTTCGCCTAAACGACATACTCTCTTAACACATTATTGGTTTTAGTCTTGCTTTTTAAATCAGAATCATCGTCTTCACTTGCGTATTCCTCATTCGCAACACTTTTGAATTCATACTCGGCGGAAAGATAGGTTTCCTCACAAGTGTTTATAATAAAACGCTGAAGCGCCAGGCACATACGTAGTATTTATAGCATTTTTGGCTAAGAAAGTATCGCGGTCTTATCGAAACTGCATTGTTTAAAATTTGCTAGCAGCTGAGCTTATATATGCAGTATTATTTTTGTTATTACAAACTTTAGCTTAATAACTGTGGCAGTAGTAACTGACGTTCGTTTTTTTTAAGTGGTGTTGGTGGGGTGGGGGTTGGAGTTGGACTTCTGACTTCCCTCTTGGATCTAAAATGGGTTAGAAAAAAATGAATGGTACTTGGGCACTCGCCACTTCCTGGCGCTTGTTATGCGATGCTGTGTGTTATTTGAAGAAACTTTTAAACGTGCTACCAAGAACAGTCCAGGCGATGGCGGAATAGTACTGCTACATGGTACACCTGAGGGGCGTATCTGAGTTCGTGACGGATGGAGGTCTTCATAAAAATAAATTAACTTTATTTGATTTCTAATTTATTCACACCGCTGTTATTTACAGCATTAAATTATCTGTCACCACTATTACTCTTTTTATTTAACAGTGAGCGCAATATTTAATGTCTATTTAAACTCTAATTAACGTCCTTCTTAATTGTCTGTTTACTTGCAGTCAATTAACTCATACTCATTATTAACACGTCTTCAGTCTGTCTGTTGCCACCCTTTATAATGTCTTTCACTCATGCATATAGTCCAATAGTCCAGCCTGCCAGCCGCACTCTTCACTGCTTGATACTCGCAGTCGCAGATTTCCCTCCCGCTGGTCACTTCTCTCGCTGCTCGTCTTCTATCGCTCGGAACTCAGCCACTTATCAACTACTCGGCTCGGAGGCCTGTCACACTTTTATATCGTTCGCCCTGACCATCTGGAAGGTTCAACGCACCCCGAGTCATGCTGAGAGAACGAGGTCCGTAATCCAGAGCATCTTCAGATAAATGAAGTAATCAATACAACCAATATCATTAGCGCGCGCCGAACAAAGGGATTATCGTGTCGGCTCGCTTTCTGTAACAGATACGCGGTTCGCTCGCCTGCCATTCAAAACATTCCATTGACTTGCTGCCCCGTTATCATCACTACTCTGTCCTCCTCTTCCGCCCGCTCGCGCGGGGCGGGCCAAGGTCAGCGGCGCAGACCAGTGACACGTAACAGTACTCTTATGAAATCATTCACATTAGAACAGTTATTTTCATGCCCTCCAACATAGATAAGAACGGATTTTTCATTCTGGTATATTTCAAAATGTACTAACCACGTGCATGCGAAACTACAGCAGGGAGCTGACGAGAAGTCATGTCTGCGAGGCGGGGTGGTGATCAGGGTCACACCCCCCCCCCTCCATCACCTATCGCGCACTATCGCAGTCACGGGTCACCCTCGCTACCAGTCATCTCAAAAGAAACAGCTCTGGCAGTCAGCGAAGAGTTAGTTTCTGTTGCGTGCGTATCAGGACAGTATACTGTATTATGGCACAGTGAATGAAGAAAGGAAAAAAAATACACGGCGAAGTGAGGGAGGTGATCAGGCATGTGATAAATAAATTTAACGAAGAAGCTAGTGAAGGTCGATTAAAGCATTTTTTTTTATCTCAATCCAATATACATGCATCAGAAGTCTGTGGAATTTCTATGAGAAGTGTTTCCAGGATTCGCAAAGAAGGTACCGATGCTTGTAACAGTTCGTTGTCAACAACAGGGAGACACCGAAAAAGGTCCACGCTTGAAATAAATGTGCATTGTGACTCATTTGATAGGAGAGTAATCAGAGACGCCATTCATGATTTTTACTTGGTGCAGAAACTAGTACCAACATGTCCTAAGCTTCTCGTTGCCTTGAGAGAAAAAATTTATTTTGCATGGGGTGTTCATACGCTCAGGCGAATACGGAAAGAAATGGGGGCGCTATGGGTTGTTGTAGATCTTGCCTGAGTGTGCTCGCGCAGAGTGTACTGCAAGAGAGGTCGCGTGCTGTTGCGGGGATGTCGCTGACAGGAGATGTGCGTCTATCACCGCGGCGATTCATAAAGGCGGATGTAGTCCTGGGTAAGTGGCAGACAAGTGGAAAATAGCCCATGTCTTGGTGACGTGGAGGGACTCTCTACCCGTGCGCTTGTCACCCGCGTGGAACGTTCATTTCCCGCTATGAGTTTCCACACGGGATGTTCGGTGACTTGGTGCAAGTTGCGTGAGCTCGGCGGAAACGCAGGCTAGTTGTGTTCGGCGCCTCGGGCGGGTGCAGCTCACGTGACGCGCGGTGCACACGAAGAGAACGGGATTCGCCCGCTGTTGTTTCGGCTTTGTGGTCGACATGTCCGCCTCACTGGCGTAAATACGCGGCGGTACGTAAGATCTATGTCCCGGGGCGTCTCTCGTGCAGGTTCACAAGGCCGATAACGACGCCGTGTCGCTCTCAGACAAGTCCCGCCCTTCTCTCTTGCTACTAGTCTCCCACCACCCACTAAACACAGCTTGGTTCTAACATATACCAGAAGTAGAATGGTCATGTACGTTCTAGCACAAGGGCATGGGTCACCGGCCCGGTCGGCCACCGGCTCTGTCATTCCGGTCGGCCGGTGGCCATATTGGATCTGGATGACCTTAACCCCGTGTCCGTGACCTTGAATAACCTTAAACCCAAAAAATAAAATTGGAATATTTAGCAGCTTAATTGGTGGGAGGCAAGCGAGCAAGTGCCTTATTACTTATTCATAGTAATAGTAATAAACACCTAACAAAAAGTATGGAATATACACAAAAGAAAGCATAGTAATTAGAAGTTATCAACGGTACCTATACAAAACGTGGTATTCAAAGTGTTTCTAACAAAAAAAAAAACATTTTCCCAATATCACAGACCAATAAACACGAAAGAACAATTAAATTAACGTAATGTTTGGTGTCTCCGACTAGGGAGGGTTTCTTTCTTCCCACTGCATGCTTGTAAGCAATGCGTTGAGGTCATCTTCCGGAAGAAGGATCCATTCCATCTGGGCAGCTCTTATGAGATCTTTAAGTGTTGCTGGAGGTTGTGGACGACTATAAACTGCTGTATTCAGATTGTCTCAGGCATGTTCAATGCGTTAGTGCGCTCTCTGTTGATCACAACAGAACTACGTAACTCCTACCAACCACATTGCCTTATCTCACAATATTCCAAACTTTTTGTGAGGTGTATGTTGTTTTCAGTAAGAGTGAATGTTGAACTCCGGACTGATGTGTTACTTGATGTGTATACTAATTATTTGTGCCACTGCTGGACTGCTTGGAATGCTATTCTCCCCTGAACGACCTCCACCTGCCAATCCAAGGCTACGAGCACTGCACCCAACTCTGCTCGTAGCTTCTTGCATTGGCGACGTGGCGAGGCCTCTGCACAATACACCCCACTGCACTTCTAATGCGGCGCGAAATGCGCCCGGCCTTAGTGATCTGGCCTGTTTAGCCAGTGAATATCACAATCTCGAAAAGTCACGAGGCTGGAAGTCAAGCAGGACAGTACAACACACAGTGGCGCTACACCGCGCCAAGTGTCAGCGGGCCAAGTCCCTAAGCTAAGTCCCTCCGCCCACTGCCCCATGACAATCGCAGTGCGGTCGAGAGCAGGTCCCCGCCGCTGCAACAAGTTGTCCCCAGATTCCCCTTCCTCTCCCTGTTCTCTCAGAGGGTTGGGAGGGAGGCAGCACGAGGATTAAAGGTCCCCGGCCAGGCTTTATTTCAGTAATGCGGAAGCTAATTGCCTAAGAAAAACAGTTGAATTTAAGATCGCGAAGGTCTGGAGAGAGTTCCAAATGTGTGGAATAAGCATGGAGCGTGAAATAATAAACGTAACGTGTATTAAANGAGCATGGAGCGTGAAATAATAATCGTGACGTGTATTAAAATAAGCGAAATTTAAGTTGTTTCAAGTTAATTCAGTTAACAGAAAGGTACTCCGTAAAATAAAAACACCTGAACTATGCGGGACTAGGTTTTACAGTGTGCTGGAGACGCACTGAGAGAGAGAGAGAGAGAAATAGAGAGAAAAATAGAGAGAAAGCGAGAAAAATAGAGAGAAAGAGAGAAAGAGAGAAAGAGAGAGAGAGGTAGGGGGTCACCGCCAGCGATCTCCCCCTGTGTAATAGTGGCACATCCCGGGCCGGCTTCCCACTGCAGCCCGGGGCGGACCGTACCACCTGCCGCGGCCGGGGGGTGGGGGTATGCCAGGTCTTCTTGCGACAGCTGGCCGCCGACAATCTCTCGCTGCCAGGTGCGCCTGCGCAAACAGCACACGCCACAGCCCGCGAGCTGGGAGACCTTCGCACCTGCCCACCTGGGCGAGTGAAGCGTAGGAAGGGATTTGTTGCCTGGGTTTCTTGGCGTTCCTATATAACACCAGTAACTTTTTCGAGCAGAAAAATACGTGCTTCTTTGCTATCGAAAGCCTTTTGCATCATTAATGTATAGCCTGTTTCCCGAAAGATCAGAAAACTTAATAATTCAATAAAAAATACTGAACAACTAACTCTTATATTTGCCTACATACAGAGCTTCAGAGTNATAAAAAATACTGAACAACTAATTCTTATATTTGCCTACATACAGAGCTTCAGAGTCTCATTTCTCACACTAAAAGTTTTTGTTTTAAGATTATTCAAAATTGGCTTCAAAAACAGTATATCATTAAAATTTANGCATCATTAATGTATAGCCTGTTTCCCGAAAGATCAGAAAACTTAATAATTCAATAAAAAATACTGAACAACTAACTCTTATATTTGCCTACATACAGAGCTTCAGAGTGTCATTTCTCACACTAAAAGTTTTTGTTTTAAGATTATTCAAAATTGGCTTCAAAAACAGTATATCATTAAAATTTANTCATTTCTCACACTAAAAGTTTTTGTTTTAAGATTATTCAAAATTGGCTTCAAAAACAGTATATCATTAAAATTTATTTCCCTTTACCAAATTCTCAACCAAGCAACAGCCTTAACATCGCGGTCTTGAGAGCCGACGAGGGTGAAGCGAGGCGAGTATGGAGCAGCGCCGGAATGCAAGGGCGGGGTAGATTGGAGACCCCGAGAAAACCCGCCGACCAGCGGCATCATCCGGCAAAATTCCCACATGCGGAAATCCGGGGGGCGACCTCGCTGGGAATCGCCGAACCTTGTTCGCCTTGGTGGGAGACGAGTAGTCTAACCACTACACCATCGCGGCCCCTGGAGACTACTAGAAGCTTTTGAGGCGCCGCAGTGACACACAGCAACAGCATTTTGGGAAATTCACCAATCGATCCGCCAGTTGCGAATGTTCTGATATGCACCGGTGCAAACAAATTGAAAGAATTTCCAAACATCGGGTTGTTAATATATATATATTTTTTTCGAATGCAATGGGATAATTTATAACACACGAATACCATATTAAACACTGTGCAAACGTATTTTCTTATTAACATATTCTTTCAATTTATAGTATAAATCAAGTCTCACATTTTTCTGCAGTGTGTCTGCACAGAAATTTTTTTTTGCAATTAAACTAGGTCGTTTGCGTTTCTTTGACTTTACAGTTTGGAAGTGCTTTGTTTATGTACCCATGTGTTTGCAAGATTATGTTCGAAAATGCATCGCTTGATGCTGTGGTACCCGCCAACTAGAACCACTGACATTTCAGGCCGGTTGAACCGGTGGATACATCGATTCAACCGAACTGGACCAAAGCAGTAGTTTCCGAACGTCTGGCGTACACCGGGTGGTAGGTCGATGTGTTTCCGAAAACGCGGATACCGAATATGAAGTTGAGCGATCTTCGTCTTCTGCGCGCTACCCCAATATCGACTAGAGATGGAGAATTGCCACAACTGCTGTCAATATCGCATGTCCAAACAATTATGTTCCGTTTGTTTACGTTTCTGAGTTTTTTTATGGGACAGGTGGGGTAAAGACCTAACTTAAACTAACACCCACGCCTTGCCTGGGATTCGAACCCGGGACCTCCAGCACCGCAGACTTGCGGCACACCAACCGACTGTGCCAAGGGAGGTCGGCGAATCTTGAATCGAAAGTGCGAGGTAAACACTCGTGAACACCGAGATTACTACTTTTGCGCTCTCTTTTTTTAATGCATGCGAGTGTAAGAATGAGCACACTATGTTGCATGTTCATCTTTCTTATCATTTGACATGTTCACTTGGCCGACGCGAGAATGAAGTGATCAGGTTCATAGCGATGTTAGTTGTGCATACAGTGCGTGCTGGTAGATCTCGAGCAGGGTTTTCTAAAGTGCGGAGTCTACCGCGAACTGCCTTTGCATGGGCCAGAGACGAAGTAGACCGATTTTCATCTTCTGCGCATGCGCCCGATATTGTTCCAATTGCCACAACCACCGCCAGATCACGTGTTCAGTAAGTGACGCTCCTTTAGTTTGCATTTGCTTTTACATCAGTTGACGAGTGAACAATTCGCGTGGATTGATGGCACCGTGTTTTGTTTGACAAAGTAGGCAGAAGTAGTGTGCCAACCGCAGTCGAAGCGATGCGTGGCTGTGACAGCCGTGTAGAAAGAAGAGCAGCTCAGTGTTGGAATACTGGGACGGCTCCTGCGNCGAAGCGATGCGTGGCTGTGACAGCCGTGTAGAAAGAAGAGCAGCTCAGTGTTGGAATACTGGGACGGCTCCTGCGCGGCCGACATACGCACTCTACGCGTGAATGAACTGATGGCTTCATGGTGTTTTACGTATAGTAATGATGGTAAATTGNGGCCGACATACGCACTCTACGCGTGAATGAACTGATGGCTTCATGGTGTTTTACGTATAGTAATGATGGTAAATTGCACAATGAGTAGGACATTCGAACCACGCACAGTCTGTACGCATTTACAAAGTTTCGTCACGTCTCAGATGTGTTTTCGTATTTATAGACACTAAGGTCGTGGTTACCCGTCGTTTAACTTAAAATCGTAAATCCTGATACTCACGCCAACTGAGTCCCGGTAAACGCCTGGGAATTTAAGTTTAAATTGTATACGCTGAAAGTCTGTTAGAATAAATTACTTTAAATAGGGGGTAGGTTAGACTTAACGTTACGTCGACAGTGATGTAATGAGAAACAGTCTGCCATAGCTAAGGTTACACCTACTAAAGGTTGGGAAGAGTAATGTTAAAAGTTTGGGAAACAAAACTTTTCGCCACTAGGTAAGCGCTAATGTCGGCAATGTACCAGATTTTATTTATTTTCTACGTTAAAAACAGGACAATAATCATAAATCAAGTATAAAATACAGTAACTTGGTAATAATCTCTCTATTTTATAATTCACGTAGCTTAAAACATTAAAATATACCTCATGGAACACTGCGCACCTAGCGGCGGAAATCTTCCCCATGCGAAACTCTCCCATAAGAAATCACGTTTTGCTCGTAACCTGAGTTACAATAAACCGTAACCATGACCTGTGTCAAGGAACGATCCCAACGTTCGTCTGGAGTGATTTCTGGGAACCAAGGGAAACTGAACTCAGGATGGCTGGACCGGGAATCGAACCCGGGTCCTCCCGAATGCCAGTCGAGTATGTTACTCTGCGCCACTTCGCTCGGGGAGATTCACTGTCAGGCTGAACCTTTTGTGCGCTAATCGACCGCAAAGTAGTCTTTGACGAGTTAGGTAAGTTTGCGCACAATAGACAGAGTAGCAGTTCCGCGCCTTTGATGAGCAGTAATGTTTGTTTTATTATTTGAAGTTGTTGATAAGGCGTATTGTTACAATTCCTCAAAGCCAGTGGGTTTAACCAGGTTCTTTAAGGTATGGAGGTCTTAATAAAATAAAATAATTATATTATAAAGATTTCTTAATTTATTTGCAAATACACCAAAGAAAATACTCTCGACTTAATATTTCGCAATAAATGACTATCACTTGCTATTTACAATTAATAAATTTAATCAATACAATTTGCAAACAACTAAAGCCAGTCCCAATAAACTGTGTATCTAAAGCTATTCACTTATCTACAAATTATACGTCCATGTATGACAGTTCCGATATTTGCAATAAAGTCCGTATCACACATTCATACAGTCCACATTCCACCAGTCCGGAATCTTCTAGAGTGTTCCGAGCGCCCCCGTGCGCAGTAGCACTCTATCGTCGGGTGCCACGCCCTCTCGTCCGTCCACACTGCACAAAACACTCGTCGGCTGTCGTCTCGCACCCCTGCGTCCTCTCCGCTGATATCCCTCGCTGCACCATACTTCTCCGAAATACCTCACTTCAGCCAAATGTTTACCACAAAGTCTAACTCTCGGACTGCAAGGGGTATTTAGTGTCGTCGGCTCTGGTCCAGAATCTTCTTCAAATGCCGTGTTGCGCCGAACAGATGGATTACCAGACAATCCTTGCCCATCGTCCCAAGCCTTCGACTCCTCCGGAAGGGGAGTGAGGAGGGGGTGTGACGCCAGTCAGGTCGGCTGCCAATCATTCCCTGGCCGCCGGGCGACAGAGCAGTGGGCGGTCTGCCTGGGGGAGGGGAGGGTGGAGGTGGGTCACTCCACGGCGCCGGGACCGCGCATAACCAGGTATCACGGAGCCCACGTACAGTGCGGGAGTCCGCGCCTAACATGTCTAATGAGCGAGAAATCGCATTGGTGGAGTCCAGGACCTCAGTCTGGTGTGCAACAGCACGACCAGACATCTCCGGTGTATGGCTGTGACGTGTAGCTCGCCGTACAAGGCCACGCCGCCTGCCTCGAGACTGGAGGAACGGCGACCTTCCAGGAAGAGCGCTGGAGCCAGCACCACGCCACACAGGAGATTTAAGGCCCCTTTCACGATGAACGACGTGTACTGCCTCGTAGTACCTGACGTCACAGTTAGTGTGTCTGTCGAACAGTTGGCTGTTGAAAACCCTTGTGTGATGTCAGTCTTGAGGCGATCCTCCTCGCCTGTATTCGAGGGGATCAAAGAGGCCAACCCAGCAGCCTGTGTTGGGAGTGGGAAGGGAAGGACGGTGTAAATAGCTAGGTACTGTTTCAAAGTAAGGCTGTGCATTTCCGCGACTGTACTTCAGACAATGGTACGTGCACACGTGCTCTTGCAGCAAGACTATGGGCGTGCTCTCTCGGGCAAACGTATGCTGACGTGCAGGGGATAAGGCTGGATCGTGAGAAGATGGACATGAGCGATGGATTGCCCCGCCCCGCACATGCTTGCCACGCACATAGTTAGGATTTTCCTCAGTCTGCTGTTTCTCATAGACCACAACTGTGACGTCATGCTTGCCAAACACTAGGCAATGGAAAATGTTTATATAGTAGTGTTTCATCTTCATGATTATGACTCTTATTCTATAGAATACACGTGTGGTAAGAAATAACTCTGAATAAACAATGTAATCAAAAATATTGCCCAGAAAACGTGTGCCAGTCTTAATATTAAAAATTTAATGTAGGCTGGCTATTTCATGTGTATTGTCTGCCAACATAATAAAGTGAGCATTTGTGGTTTACTCTGTGTTCCAACGTTGGCAGTACCATAGAATCTGCTCCCGCTGACTTCGGCAAATAAATGAATAAGATACGTGGAATGTAGAGGTTTGGGTGGCTCTTAACATCGGGTTCTTGAGAGCCGATAAGGTGAAACGAGATAAGTATGGAGCAGCGCCGGAATGCAAGGGAGGGGCAAAACGGAAGATCCCCGAGATAACCCGCCGACTAGCGGCGGACTGCACGATTCCCCCGTCCGAATATCGAGGAGTGACCTCGCCGGGAATCGAACCAGGTTCGCCTCGGTGGGAGGGGCGAATGCTCTACCCGCTGCGCCACCGCGACAGTAAGATAAGGATCTCTCTTAATACCGCTGAGTTGCAACTGTATCCTTGTTAAGGCTTGGCATCACCCGCAATATTGGCTTCTTTCATTTACTGCTGATGTTTAGTAAGTGTGAAGTAAAACTTAACAAATGTGATTATAGAAGTTGAACTATTTACCTTTCCCTGCTGCAGAGACATATATTCACAACACTCAATGTATAATTTTATCACAAATAACGAAGAAAAAATTATAAAATTTTAATGTGTGCCAGCCTTTTTTACAACTAACGAATAACACGTAAATAACGCAGAAAAATGTTAAAACAGCTTGTAAAATGTAAATTTTCTATAGTAGAACATTCTGAATATTTTATTTAAAAGTGAAATGACACTTAAACCAATAAACTGTTTATACGTCATGAAGCCGAGTTGCAAGTGTGTCCTTGAGTGTTGGTTGTGAGCGCGCTAGTGCAGATGGAGGAGGCATGCTCAGTGCTCACTGTCGCAACTCCTGCTGACTTGGAGCAAGGTCGTAAATCACTCCGCGGTGTTGGAGTAGTGGGGCAGTCTCCAGGCGACACTTCGTGGCCCTAGTGTGCTCGCTCTCTCTCTCTCTCTCTCTCTCTCTCTCTCTCTCTCTCTCTCTCTCTCACACACACACACACACACACACACAAGCCTCTCCCAGAACTACACTGATGACTCACAGCCGGCCTACATAATCTCCTCGGCGCCGCACTTGTGTATGCGAGGCGCGTGTCGCTCGTCCCGTGACGTCATTGCCCTACCACTACACGCCCTCTTGTGCATCTGGCTCCAGTCAGCTATCACTTAACTCTATTCCTCTTTCATGTATTTGTCATTCATCATTATTTCCTTGCTGTAGTCCATTCGCTGTTACTTCCAACTTTTCTGATGCCCTGCTAAAGTTCTACTTTCAGGATATCCCTCCGCCTCATACCAATTACACCTAGTGGATAACACACAGCATTCGAGCGCACTCAGTGCAACAATATTTCTCATGACGACTATTTCTTACTAGGCATTACCAACACGCCTATTGTATCTAGGTTTTCGTTGATATATAATGTGGATGAAATATTATAAATTATACATAGAATATAAATAAAAGTTCAATTAAACCCAAAATTAGGCACTTTTATTTTTACACGTGTTTAAAACGCTTGTGATACATTACATATTTAGGAATCACAAAAAACACGTCATTCGAGATAGGATTTTTCAAAGGTTCGATTATAAAAGTGTGAAGAAACCGCGAATAGACCATACTCCAGGGGCGCATTTAGACTTCGGTTAAGTGTGGGGGAGGGGGGGGNATCACATATTTTGAATCGCCGTGAAGGAGAGGTTATCGCCTTATCACGGTTTAAGAAAGTAACGACAAATCAATTAATTCACACAAATAACTTAAAAAAGAATGTGAAGATTTGGTTTAAAAAAATACATTTAAAAAACAAATTCAAGTAACTTTTTTTTTTTTTGCAAATTTAGTACTAACTTTATTAACATCGATCTCAATGTCGTTATGGATATGCAGCAGAGCAAGGCCAGTGGTCCTCTCTTCCTCCATTGTTCCCCTGATCCATGTCCTGAGGCGACGAAGTGTTGAGAATGTACGTTCAGCTATTGCTACACTAACTGCTAGTGCAGCTAAAATCCTAAGAAACAAGTTAACACAGGGATACAGATCTGATTCACACAAACCAATAATCCGAGGCAAAGTCAAAGAATTTGGAATTTCTGTGAGCCACTTTCATTCAACCTCACGCTTCCACTTGGCTTGCCAAAGTTTGAACTCTGCTACAGCAATGGTGGCAGGAGCATCCAAGATGAGTTTGTTATGTGCCTGCCACGTTGCGCACAGCTTTAAGATCTTCCTCTGTGTACGGCGTAAGAGGCGAGAAGATACCCAGATTAAAAAGTTCAATAACGTCTGGGCTGAGTCTTACCTTGAGATCCGACATGATAGTGTCCAACAAGGGAATACCAATTGTTATTCGGAACTATTCCTCAGGGCACTGACCTGGCTGCGTCTGATGATTCTCACGATGTGTCTGCCGAGAAACAGTGCGCGGTGCCTTCAGCAGAACATCCCATTGTTCTGCAACCTCTTGCGCTTCAGAAAACAACTGCTGAAGATCTGAATCAGCCTCCTTTCTCTTCTGCTCGAGGATGCTCACGGTGTCCTTCATCGCATCTGTAGCCCTCTTTAAGTCCAAAGACAATTTCCGAAACAAGCGCCTGAGTGGCATCGTGGTCCCTGAAATACGAGCAAGAACGAAGCAGAAGCATGAGAATATGACCATATGTAAACATAGAGTAGCAACGGCGTTCTGAAGAATGTCATGTCAATCCGGGGAGCTGTCGACAAATTTGGAATATCAAGGACAACATTACGACACCATCTTGCTTCAGGAAGCCAATCCAAGGTAAAACGTAGGAAACCATTCTTAAATGAAAGCCAAGAATGAGACATTTGTGCAAGAATAAACAGACTTGCTGACTTATATCGATGCCTGTCACACCCAAAGTCATCAAACGGACGATTTTTCCCTCCTGTGAGGTCAATAAAATAGAACACCCGTTTAACAAAACAGTTAGCCTTGCTGGAAGAAATTGGCTAACATTATTCCTGAAAAGGCATATCCCGATATTGCAAAAAAGGAAATCGCAGAATCTGAACCACCCAGTTAGAGCCCAAGTTGAATAGATTCATTGTTGGAGGCCATTTCGACTAGTTGTTACTGTAATGACAGAATTTGATGTGCTTCATAAACCGCAGTCGATTTATTATATGGACGAAAAGGGGACTCGTCTCGGCCTTCACAAGCAAACAGTTATTTCGGCTAAAAAAGGAGCCATACGAGTTCATAATATTGCCCCAGAATATGGCGGATATGTAACGATCATCGATTGCGGAAAATCGTCAGGCAATGTCATCCCACTAGTTATCCTCTGCAAGGGAGATGGAATGAAACCAAATGGAGGGAGAACTTGCTTCCTAGAAGTGAAGCTTTCATGACTCTTATTGAGGTCAACAGAAGCACTAACCAAGAAAAGTGGGACTCCGAGAAGGAAAGCCATTAACTATAGGGCCCAGAAGGTGGCAACTTCTCTCTTCCAGCACAACAAGAAGTGTAATTTAACCCAACAGTACAAGAAAGAAGAGCCAGGCAAGAAGCAATGGAGAAGCCAGGGCGAATAAAGCATTACTTGACAAAGTCTACTGAGGCTAGCAGCGGTGTGCTCCAAAAATGTGNATGGAGAAGCCAGGGCGAATAAAGCATTACTTGACAAAGTCTACTGAGGCTAGCAGCGGTGTGCTCCAAAAATGTCAATAGAAAAGTGAAAGCTGGTAATGCCATTTGTGCAAGACTGATAGACAACCCGAGATGAGGTTTTGTAATGAATGCCTTCGCTATGTACAGAGGGATGTGAGTGACTCTATGGACAGGATAAGACCCCGCTGTTTGTGGGCTCGTATTGCCAGGACTCGGACTTAACTGGCCATTTATTATTATTGATTTTGAACGTTTTTCNCCGCTGTTTGTGGGCTCGTATTGCCAGGACTCGGACTTAACTGGCCATTTATTATTATTGATTTTGAACGTTTTTCATTTTAATTTTTAAGAAATTTACAAATTTTTTTTTAACCAAGACATTTTTCTGGTAAATTTTTTTTTGCTGATTTTTAAAAGTGTTTATTGTTCACATTTTAATGTGTAAACATACTACATCTTTTATCCCACCACTTATCGAGAACCAGAGCTCATGCGAAGTTAGTTTCAAAACATTTTTGTCTAGTGAGCCACCTTTGGATCAGGTGTTCCTAATGTGGCCAACCCCCCCCCCCCTTTTTTTTAAACTAAAAATAAAGACAAAATAATTTCAATTTTAATATAAGTGTGCTTGATATTCCTTGTACATTAGTTGTATGTATGTGTAAATATTTTTTTTCGTTTTATTATTTGTCAATGGAAAGTTTTGATACGCTGTTGAAGCTTAAGTGGGCCACCTTTGGCACACCTACCTTATAATAGGTGACAAAAACATTGGAATACTAATACCCATAATAGTAACACGTAACTAATAACAGAAATCGGACAATTATCATGATTTTCAGACACATTTTGGCGATTGGTTTCACTATATAGTCGTGATATAATCCTTTTTAATAGTCTACAAACATCGTATTTGCATTTTAAAAATCAGTACAGTATTTCATATCATCCATTTATGTGGTTTAAATTAAATTCTTATGACAAAGAAGTCGGGAAGGGNGGGGGGGGGGAGGTCATGACCCTTGTGAACCCCCCCTCTGGATCCGCCCTTGTCGTACTCCTATGCATGTAGATGTTTAAGCGATTTACCAGCTTTGTGTGTTTGTGTACTGCTTATTATAATTATCAGTGTTTGTCTCTGTCAGGCATTTAAATGATTATGGCCTAAGTATACTTTCACTTTTGTTGTTGTGAGTTTCACTTACAGGGACCTGTTTTACGCGTGTATGTACGCATGTGGGCTAGTTGTGCATTTAAGCGTTTATGCAAATGTATATTCTTGCATGTATATAGTGAATGTTTTGGTATAATACCTGCTAGTTAATCGGCGTTTGCTGGTGTTTCTTCATACCTAACAGTCACCTCTTAACTTCAAGCATTTATCAATACTTAAATATGCATGTTGCTGTTTTTTTATAATAATGATATGTTTTATCTATGTCACGTAAGGACTATTAGGCTTATGTGGTGACTATACTAGTCTGTTCACGATTAATTGACCACTTATGAAACCAACCTTTGAAAAAAGTCACTACCCCTACCTGCTCATATTCCTAGCGGTACGAACAGGGGCATGCGCCCGAAGGACAACCACATAACACCACCGAGAGCTAGAGTTAGAACAGGCCGCCG
>NQII01002544.1:92915-116084 GCA_002778355.1 Clitarchus hookeri
AATTATGGCGATGTTCTAAATTCACATGACTTGATCATCAAGTCAATATCAGGAAAACCTAATTCGCACAATTTTTTTTATAGGAGTAACAGTTTTCAAAAATGTAGTCCAATTTAAATAAAAGAGCATTAAAGTAATATATTTGTTTCATTTGCATTTCGCATAATATGTACTATACCACCAAACATTTCTGACGATGGTGTCTTCTGAAAATTAAGATATGAACAAACACGTTCATCAGTGTTGACCATGTGACAGTCGTGTTGGTGTGTGGTAGGTCAGTGTTGGTACATGCGCAGAAGACGATAGTCAGTGAAGCTCATCTTTACCCTGTGAATGTATAAGGAGGTGGGTGGAGTGAAGTTGGCGACAGCGGAGTATAGGAGACTCAGCAATGAGTGAGGGAAGTGGCGGGAGAGACGAGACACCTCGCGACTCACGACCACGCACGTTTCCTGTTTCCGCTCACTTGTTGCCACTGCAGCCTCCCTGACCGCTGACGTCACGTCATCACTTCCTGCCGCAGGGTGTGTGCGCGTCTTCCTCCGGCTACCTTCCTCAGCTGGAGCTGGCTGTCACCATCGCCGTTACTGCCATACCACAACCATTACCAACACTGCTACCACCACATCACCTCTGCTACTCCGAGTGAAGAGATCTGGGCGGCCCTTAGCGAGGTATTGGGAGCCGATGAGGGGGATTGAGGTGAGTGTGGAGCAGCGCCGGAATGAAAGGGCGAGGAAAGGCCTGCCGACCAGCAGCATCGTCCGGCACGATTCCCACGTGCGAAAATTCTTGAGTGGCCTGGCCGGGGATTGAACCCGGTTCGCCTCGGTGGGAGGCGAGCAGGCTAACCGCTCGACCACCGCGGCCCCGCTGCCGCTAGTGTTGCTACTACTATTACATGTTGCTGCTTCGCACGCATCGCTTCCCCTGCCCTGTCCCCACTCCTGTGTGCTGAACAGTTTGCTAGGGACAGAGTTGTAATACGAGAAGCGGGCGGCGATTTGCAAATGCATGCCGCCGCGATTTTCCTACCGCGACTCGTGTGCCCTTGACGTTCTATGGATTGAATGTCCGAGGTAATCTCTGAAATAATGTTCTGGTCAATGCTCTAGCGCCTCTCAGCGTGACTCGGAGCGTGGGGGACCTTCTAGATCCGGCCAGTGAGCCTGCGTAAGCCACTACGGATCTCCGAGTAGACATATTAAGAGTTTGGAGGATTGTACGACCCTAAAGAGCCACGTGTGCGAAGAAAGCGAAGACGACGAGCCAGCAGAGCGTCGAGTGGCGGCGAGAGTGAAGTCTGCGGACTGCGAGCATCGGTACAGTGATGGAGAGACTGACTGGAGGGACTACTGAACTGGATGCGTGAGTGTAACACATTTGGAATGATGGAAATAGACAGATTGAACATGTGTAAATAATGAAAGGANATAGACAGATTGAACATGTGTAAATAATGAAAGGAAATTAAGTGACTACAACCAATATAGATACATTGATAAGAACGTTAATTAAAATTGAGATAGACATTAAATATTGGGCCCACAGAGAATAGCGAGAGTAACAATGGAGATAATAGTTTGATGGTGTAAATAATAGCTGTGTGGATAAATTAAAAATCTTATTTAGTTGTTTTAGTTTTATCAAGACCATTATAGCTGACGAACTAGAATACGCCCCTGCGGCGTCTTGTAACACTACTGCTATCACCGCGACCATGCTTGCTACTATCGTCACCAGTAGTACCGCTCCTGCTACTGCTCGTTACCGCCTCTACCTCGCTACTATCACGACTTCCAGGGCTATTGCCGCTGATAATGTTGTTTCCTGCTGTTACACTGGAAGACTCGCGCGGCGCTGCCTACCCAAGCCGTCACACAGCGAAGCACGGCTTCACAACTGTGTATTAACGACTACCTGCCTACCCAAGCCGTCACACAGCAAGCACGGCTTCACAACTGTGTATTGACGACTGCTCAATGTGCGTGAGTGATGTCTGCTGTCTGCGTACCACTTAAAAAATCATTTCACGCCCGAACACCAGTTCTGTTCTATATCGCCACCCCGTTTAAAATAGTATTTTTTTGATTGCCCAAGAGTAGTTCCAGTTCCACATAAAATATATTTAATTGTATTTTACTGTGGGCGGACAAAAGAAAGAATAAGTGTTATGAAATAATATGGCTTTAAGTAGTTATCTATTATGATTAAAAAAAAAAAAAAACCATGGGCTATTTTAGTGTAAATCTTTTTTCCAGGTCACAAATGAGAGTCGGTATTTGTTGTCCATTCGTAAACTTGGTCACTCAAACATAAACATAGACGTTTAAAAGTGTCAAAGTCAGCTGAAATTGCTGTAAGTTGCCTTCTGTTCACGGTATTTATTCTTGTGTAAATCAGTGTTTGAATTATAGCGACTTTGCTGTACTATTTTCCGAACTGAAACCTGGACAGGCAAAACTGTAGTCGTCTCTTAAAATAGTGAGGATGTGCGGAACCGCCCAGCCAGTGCTGCCAATGCTGATTCTAATTTTTACCCGCATGTGCAAGCTAAAATACCAGATTTTGCCCACAAGTCTAAAAAAAAAAAAAATTTTGCTAGCAAAGAATTTAAAATGTCTTAAAAATACTAACTAAAATTCGATTTAGGTTGAATTTTGTGTACGTAAGAGACGTGTGCATAAGAAAGTGTACATATGTCAACTTGGGAAATATATATGTATGTATGTATGTATTTGTGCTGGAATCAAATACAGTATTGGTTGCAATGCATTGAACTTAAATACACTAAGAAATTTAAATGGGTCAAGTAATGGTCAATTTATATTTTTCCCTGATTTCGAAACCTTTTATGCCTGTGAGAAGAATACCCTTAATTTCAGCCGAAACTGGTAAATGCCCACATTTTTATCCACTCCACGAGTATGTAATACACCCGACACTAGCTCGCGAACGAAAACGGCAACATGACGCCAGCTTTATTCCCCTCACTCCGCGGGCGCTTGTTGATTGGCGGAGATGGGGCGAGGGAAGGCGAGCAGCAGGAAGATGAGGCGTGTTCCCAGAAGAGACGTGAGGCGACTGCGCACTGCGCAGCTAGCGGTCAGCACTGCTATATTGAGGGAGACTCGCGTCGCACGTCGTCCACACGCTCTGACGTCATGGCCCGCTCTCTCTCTCCTCCCCCCCTTCGTCTCACAGTCACACGGTCATCATTAACGAATGATGCTGCTTAAAGCCGTAACGGGTCAACGTATTCTTTATAGTCCATTCACGGATACTTTCTACTTACTTTTATGAAACCTTGCTTAAGTTCTACTTTCATGCTATTCCTCCGCCTCGTGCAAACAAAGTCTAACAATTACAGCAAAGGGACAACGCACCGTATTCTCCGCACTCAATGTAATCATACTTTGCATAAGAACTATTTCTTACTAGGTATTACCAACACACTTATTTCCTCTCTGTTTATATTCACATCAATTGTAAATGAAATGTTATAACTTATAGATAGAATATAGGTGGAAGTTCAATTTAACCAAAAATAAGGTACTTTTGTGTTAACACAAGTATAAAACGTCCATAATGCGCGGCATACTCAGGAAACAACCGAACACGTCGTACTTATGTTGATTTTTCGAAGGTTTGATTCAAAAAAGTGGGAAGTAACCACGAATAGACTATATCTGTTAATGAAGGGTGTAGGGGGAAAGGATGATTGTCCATTTTTTTTTTTTTTACAGAAAATGGGGTTATGGTGTCATCTGATAGAGAATTGTCAGTACTGTTGGCATGACAAAGCATAACGGTTAAAGAGATGAGAGACAGAAATAACAGTCCTCGGAAGTAACACTTCCAGCGGAGGAGTTCATAGCTTCAATTGCATTTGACTCAACCCGAGCAAATATGGGCATTCATCTTTTTCCCCCTCTACCCTTCATATGTTTATGTTATATGAGGTTCGGTTAGGAACAGAAAGTAAACAGCTCAGGTTTGTCCCTAATTTTCATTGGTCGATCGGACTGAAGAATTATCTGGTGAATTGTGAATCGTAAAACCAGAAGACTCAGTCCAGTGCACGAGAACAGCGGTTACTGCATAATTCTTAAGGGGTCCGTCTAACTGGAGCTGTCTATCGCTTTTGAGGCCTAGAAGTGCGGGAGCGATAAGGGCGACTATGCCACGGTAATCAAGTGTAGGGATTTCGTCGTGCTGCGTCTACCGATGGGACTTTCATTGTTGACACAATCATGTTGTTGCTAGAAAGTCTTCAGGAAGCTTCAGTCAAGGATCCTCGTGCACTTTTGCACATATGTGATCCGAATATTTCGAGATACAGCGCTTTGAAAAATCCGTTTTTAGATATTGTTACGTGTCACTGCTTTTCGTTGCTTCCGTTGCATCGGTACAGTGAAGAAAGAGACTGGCGGTCGGGACTGTTGCACTATATGCGTGAGTGTAAGACATTTGGAATGATGGCAATGGACAGACTGAATATGTGTAAAAATGAGTGCGAATTGACTACAACTAACAATGAGACATTGGGAAGGACGACTTTAATTAGAATTGAAATATACATTAAATATTTCTCTCCGTGAGAATAACAAGAGCAATAGTGGAAATATATATTTTAATGTTGTGAATAATAGCTGTGTGAATAAATTAAAAATCAGAATTTGTTCTTTTATTTCTATTAAGACCTCTATCCCTCACGAACTCTAACACACATTCCTCTGGCGTCTTGTAACAACATGCGCTCTTCAATGTTGTGTTTAATGTGCGTGATGTGTTGAAAGAAATCGTTATACGTAGTGTGGATAGTGTTTTGTTTTCGTAAACCAGTACAGTGGGCGCACATTTGATAGTTTCGTATAAAAGACCGGTTTTCGAACACACTGCGCCAGGTAGGCGGTCCCCTTAGTTCATAATATTTCAGTTGTAAACCCAGCACAAGTAGTATAGTCCATTCACGGTTAATTCCAACTTTTCTGAAGCCAAGCTTAAGTTCTCCTTTCAGGCTAGTCCTCCGCCTCATGTAAAAGTAGCTTAACTAAGTCTATAAAATTACACCAAAGGAACAACGCACGGCATTCGTGCGCACTCGGTTTAATTATAATTTGCACGAGAACTATTTCTTACTAGGCATTACCAACACACTTATTTTCTCTCCGTTTTTGTTCATATTAATTGTAAATTTAATAATATGACGTATAGATAAAATGTAAGAGAAAACTCTTTTTAACCCAAATTAAAATACTCCTATGTTAAGGAAGAATAAAACAGGATATATTTAGGAAACAACGAAATACGTCACAGATGGGGTTATTTTCCAAAGGTTTGATATAAAAAGTGTGATGTTACCGCCAATGAACTACAATGAGTTAGCTGAGCTGTCCGTGCCGCGTGCAGCTGTGCAGAAGCTGCCGCGGGTTCCAGCCAGGAGCCGGGCCGTGCCGGGTATTGATCCCACACACTACAGCAGCGAGTCACAGTTTGCCTGCCTTGTTAGTTCACTCTCTCCCCGCGGGGCTCGTCTGGCGGCGCCATTGTCGACCACGGCTAACGCCGTTCACACTATACAAAACTTACTTATCGCTACTGTTTTAAGCTGTAGAAATTTTTACAACGCATTGGCTCAAACATATTTCCAACACAATGGGGTTGCTGCTGCTCGATGTAGTGGAATTATTTTGGAAGCTTTTAAAAGTGCTCAATTAACCACGAGTGCATTTTTTTGACAGTTCTAAAGGCTGTCCTGTTCACAGCTGTTTCCATGGATACAGCGGTGTCTGCCCTCCGCCACAGACGATGTTTACATAAACACACTCAGCCGACTGTTAATCTGCGCAGTACGTCAACAGGAGGAACACTTTCACAACTATCGGATAAGTGCACTAGTTGGTGAGCCAGACTATTGTAACGTTTGCTCGCAGAAGCACAGGAAGTTTCGCAGTTGTTTTGTAACAGCGGCCTTATCTTGTCCCACTGAACATGGCGAAAGTTCAAGCGGGGGATGTTCTGTTTCTGCCTCGACGTGATAACGCCACTGCGTATCAGATGTTATCGTCTGCTGGGATCACATGGATGACACGGAAAACCTAACCTANGGGGGGGGGGGGTAACCTCCTCACAAACATTACGTTTAAGTTGATACAGGCTGTTATCTCGACAGCCCTGGAGTCCTATTCACTAACTTGTTACTGTGTTTCTATAAATACAGTTACTGCGTAATTATCTTTACTACACGAAATGCTATTCTGTATCTCAAAACGCCGCCATGACGATCTTTCGGACTCCGCAGAACCCTCATATGCCACGGAATGGCCTTGGTGTCGTGATACTAGACTCATAACCCACACAGGTTGCTTGTTAAACAACTGCACCCTGACACATACTCAAATCATGGGTTGGCGGCGGGGTGAAGTGTAACTGTGTTTTGTTGCACGCCAGACCCGTATTTAAGGCGGGTGTTGCCTTTCCTAAAAAAGAATCACGTGTTGTGTTCGGCAGGGGAGTGAAGCTCCCCTCCAGTCTCCCGGCTGGAGTGAACGTCTGTCTCTTGATGTCTGACATGTTGTTCTGTTGTATGCAAGTGTGCTAGTTAGCTTGCATGTAATGTAGAAGTAACACCCTGGTCTCCCGGGCAGCCCGCCGGGTACGTTTCGTCGTCTTGTATTGTCATATTAAGGAAAAATATGAATTATTTTCTTTGATGCCTCTTGACTGTCTTTAGACACTGGAGAGCCAAAACAAAAAACTGGTATAGGCGTGCGTGTGCAAATAACAGAGGTATGGAACCAATCAGAGTAACGCGATGCGGTCGGCAGCTAGATCGGTTACTGCTGCTACAATGGCAGGCTATCAAGATTTAAGTGAGTTTGAACGTGGTTTTACAGTCGGCGCACGAGAGATGGGACATAGAATCTCCGAGGTAGCGATAACATTTGGATGTTCGCGTACGACCATTTCACGAGTGTACCGTGAATATCGGGAATCCGGTAAAACATCACATCTTCGACATCGCTGCGGCCAGAAAAAGATCGTGAAAGAACGCGGGACAAACGACGACTGACTAGAATCATTAAACGTGACAGACGTACAACTCTTTCTCAAATTGGCGCAGATTGGATTTGTGGACTGCCCTGCAGGATTCATGGTGTGAATTGCCTCCTGCATACCTTCAAACTTTAGTCGAGTCCATGCCACGTCGTCTTGCGGCACTTCTGCGTGCTCGGGGGCCCTACACGATATTAGGCAGGTGTACCATTTTTTTTTTTGGCTCTTCAGTGTATAAAGACAAGCCAACAAGGTGTCTATGAACGTGGGAATAAAATCGGCAACGGGTTAGTGCTGCCAACTCGTGATTCTGAAAATGAACTAGGGCCGTCAGAGAACTTGAATATTAACGTAGTGTGTGACACAAGGAATTATGTGATAACCGAAGCACACTGCTGATTTCAGAACACAGGCCGCAGCGCTGTCAAACCTGTGCGATAGCACAAAGACAGCCACGGAGAGATGTCTTGCTAAATATCACATAACGATAATCATGTACCAGTAATTGTCGTTTCAGCTGTCGTTTGTCACAAAGTTGCTTGCAGTGAGTATATTCAGGCAGGCAAAAGTTGCAGAATAGGACCCCTGCTTTGTTTAGTTATTCCACCCACTGCAAGGAACGATTGATTCCGCAAACATGTTTCAAAACACTTTTTACAACTCAGATTGTTCTTCGTGATCACTGACCTATAGGCTGAACTCCACAGTCCTCGGAACATCAGTCTCAACTATTTATTTATTTATTTATTGGCTGTCGTCCCAGTGAGTTAAATTTTACCACAGACTAAGTATAAGTAGCATGGGATTATGCCCCTTTTTCCAGAGCATGTCTAATAAACTACTATCCAATAGCAAGAGTAGGTAAATGCGGCTCAATTAAAACTTATAAAATTTACCCATCTGTTCGGCTTAAACCTAAGAGAATCAGTTATACCTGCTAAATGTCTTGTACAGGAACCGTAGCGTTGTCTTCAGACATACGTACGTGATACTTCAGTCTGTATTAACTTACCGGGGAAATATAGTGTGACGGCTTGAAGTCACGTTGAGACGAGTTGCTGGCGGAAAGACTGCACGCTAGTTTGAGAGCCTTGCACGTACAGGCGATGAGGCAAGCGGTGAGTGAGCAAGAGTCGCCCTTACAGCTCATGTGTTTCGAGCAAAATAGCTGCAACCAGGCGTAATTCTTGTTAATTGACACTATCTTAAGGCCGTTGACCACGGAAAAATGTGTTTTTTTTATATAATTATACCATTTATTGTAGAAATTATCTGTGGCCACCTATCCCTCAAATACATTTTCTTTAGAGCGCATGGTTATTGCAAAATGACATGTCAAAGTCAAATTTTAAAAAAGCAAATGAAAGATCTTGTTTTAATTTATTTTAAGGTATGTTTAGCAAAAATTTAGGGACAGTCACAAATAAAAAATATGCAAGAATTTGCTTATTTTCAGAAATATTTTCAAATTGCAAAAATATTTCTTTTTGCAATATTATAGACATCTTGATGTAGCCCGTGGCATCTTTTCAGTGCGAATTACATCAATTCTGCACAAAAGATGGTTTCCATTATTGTAAATGCCTAAAACAGTAACATTGTGATTTTGACATGTATTAATGCAAAAACTATGCGCCCAATTTTTTTTGGCGAGGAAAGAGTTCTAACTGATGTCTAAAAGTTCAACGAATTTGTCCGTGGCCAACGCCCCTAATACATGCACGTGTGTGTGCGTTTCTGCGAGGAAGTGAAGCACGGTAGTGTTGTGAGACGTCTTTGCAGTGTATCGGCAAACTACTCCTGTGTTCATCGTGCCCATGGCGTGGGGGGTATCGGGGCCCGTGCCAAGCCTCTTGGCGTGGCAGGTTGGTTGGGAAGGATGCTGGAGGTGGGTGCGCAGGTGACGTCACGCACTGAGATAACGAGCCACTTCCTACATCCCGGGCTAGGCCCGTGGCCTCTGCGTGTGTCGCCCGCCACGCAGTAACTGTCTCCACACCCCAACTCGCGAGAACACTGCTCCCCTCCCGGCGTGTGACGTCATCCGCGCCTGCGACGGGGGCGGCAGTACCACTAGCCGCTCGACTTCCAACTGACGTGCAGCCTTCTCGTGCTGCGTCTGTATACGGCTTTCAAGGCCGACCTCGCGTATTGTGGCTGACATGTCTGTAGCAAGGCCTGAAGTGCTTTGAAATTAGAGCCTTGAATCACATTCGATTGTCTCGCAAAGAGATCCAGTATGCTAGGTTTCAATACGTAGGTGTACACGCATTTTTCCTTAGGGCACTGGCCGAGAGTCCGTGTTACAAGACAGTTTCCTATCTGACTGGGCCATTCAGAACTAAGTTAAGTGGTACTGAAGACCCTTGATTCGCCGGCAGACACCTAAGTCGTGTTACAACTACCACACACGACGCAGACGTACGCCGTACGGGCAACCATTTATTCACATTCCCTCGTCTTTAAGGAGTATGTACTGAAACACTTACTGCAAAATAGAATACGCGTATCTCGGCAAATAAATGTTCTGCCAAAAAAAAAAAAAAAGTACCTAACTTTTTTACTTTTTTTTTTTAAATATCAAGTGTATTCACGGAGAAGAAAAATTATGTAAATGGTTAAATATCGCATTTTCAAATCTCGCCTATGCAGTTTACTTAAGAGGCAAGAGAGAAGAAAGACTATACGGGCGTCGTTTAATCTGTGGGCTTTCACGGCGTGTAATAAAGTCCCAGTGTTACAGACGTAACTTGCAGAGTACAGGACCACGACGGAAACACTGCCCACCTTGCGCGTAGGGGTGATGAGGCGCTAGAGGTGCGTGTTAGTGTCGTCCTTATCGCTCCCTCGCTTCGTGACCTCGGACGCGCTGCTACATACTACTATTAAAATTTCGCACATTCATAAAATCTAGCTTTATTGTTATGTTTGATGATTACGGAGTATACGATGAAAAATCGTCCCCATCAAAAAATATAACAGCTGGGAAACACAGCTCGAAAATAAAATACGTCAATGAGTTTAATAAACTGATAAAAACTATTTATTCTGTTCTCTGTTGTTGTAGGTGTATGTGAATATGCCGACACTTATGAACGCCGTTCACCGGCACACCTGGTGAAAGGCTAACAAAGTAGTAGACGACAACCAATGAAATATATAGCCCTTCACAGAGGCGAATGGAAGTTTCCCATTTTCCTTGAGGCAAGCGATCTTTATATAATTTCTCCGAGTGTTAAAAGCGTTTAAGTGCTCCAGCTATGGAAAGGAATCTCAACTAAAATGCTTTGAAGAACAACCGGTAGTGGAATATTTTCGCGATAAACAGGCGTCTCTAGTGTAATGAGGTGTTCGCGATAAACAGCACTTTTGAAAGCCCTGCTTAAGATAATACTTGTATGCTCATCGTGTATTCTTCCGCCATATGTAAAATGAGCATTGCCACGAGCATTTCCATATTAATTTGTTCTTGTATCGGTCAGGGGAACCCGTAAAATATTAGCAAAGTAAATATTTTACCAATTTGCTAATTCTAATATTAAAAGAAACACTAAACAAAAGAAAGCATTTCAGTAATCGCAAATGTTTACTTTATTATCTGTATTTTACGTTGAGACATGGAACTACTTTCCCTCTGTCGTTACCAACTTTGCTGGGCGCATGCCAACCAATGTGCGTGCTCGTTTAAATACACGCAGGTAGGGGCAGTGACTTTTTCCAAAGATGGTTTTCAAAAGTGACCAATTAACTGCGGACAGCATACAAGGGTGTTAGACTCTTAGACTAAAGACGAGGTAGAGCGATCTCGCTGGCTGCGCACAACCAATCTCCGTGTCGCAGCACTGAACTGCTTTTCTGCCATCACGACTAGCAAAAACAGCGTGGATTAGATTTGAGGTTAGAATACTGTTTAGTAAACAAGATTTGAGATGTGTGTACACTGTCTGTAACCAGTCTGTAATGCAGTTTGATTAAATTCAAATTGGTGAAAGTACTTTGTTTATATCTTAATTTTCAAAAGACAAGCAATTTTATATGAATAAACACGTGAATCAGATTTGACCATGTGACGTTGACAGTTGCGCTCCTTTGGGCTAGGTCAGTGTTGGGTGCGTGCGTAGAAGACGAATGAGCGGCCTACCTCGTCTTTAGTCTGTGTCATGGAACCACTTATCACCGTAGCACGTCCCAAGCTACTTTGGGCTGCGAGTACGGAGCCGAGGGGACGGCCTTGTCCATGCTCCGGCGGTTTAACAGAACACTGTTTTTGCCCCCGAAATGAGAACCTTCGTTCGGTGCCGGGATCTTTACGAGACAGTGAACTGGGAACTGTCGCAACCGACCGGAACTTCGCCAATCCAGCTTACGACGAAGAGGGAATGTGGCGTAGAGTGCACAGTCGAGGTGCGCTGTACTCACTCTCCCTGGCACAACATTGGACTGCTTTTTCTGTCAACAGCATTTTCATAAACATCGTGAATGTTGTTACGTGTAACTGGTCTGCATCGCCTCCTTTACCCCCACCCCACACCGCTTCTGCCGAGCGAAGGAATGTCTAAAGGTCAAGCGAGCGATAATCCGAGAAGTGAGTGGCGATTTACAAAGGCCTGCCGCCGCGATGAGCTTATCGTTACTCGTGCTCCCCTGACCTTCAGCGGATTGAATTTCTGTGGTTATCTTTGGAAGAATGTTCTGGTCATTGACCTAGCCTCTTATCGGGTATCTTCTAGATCGGGCTAGCGAGACTACTTATGCTGCGACGAGCCTCCGCCGACAGTTTCGAGAGTTGTGGAGGATTGTGCGACATTAAGCGCCAGGTGTGCGAAGACAGCGAAGCGACGAGCCAGCAGAGCGTCGAGTGGCGGCGAGAGTGAAGTCTGCGGACTGCGAGCATCGGTACAGTGAAGAGTGAGAATGACGCCTGAGTGTAAGACATTTCGAATGATGACAATAGGCAGACTGGACATATGTAAATTATGAGAGAGAAATAAGTGGAAAAGCAATCAACATAGACACATCGATGACATTGATTATAATTAAGACATTAAATATTGCGCTCACTGAGAATAACTAAAGTAATAGTGGGGATAGACTGTTTAATGTTGTAATTAATGGCTGTGTGAATAAATTAAAAATTTCATTTAGTTATTTTATTGTTATTAAGACTCCAGGCTTCACGACCTCGGATACGCGCCTCTGGCTTCTTGTAACAAGATCTGAGGTTAGATCACTGGTTATGATGTAAGTAGTAGCTTTGAGAAAGGTTTACAATTCCTCTAACGTAGATGTAATGCTGCTAGATTTTTTTCAGGTTGGTTAAAGTATTTCATTCATGTAAAACAGCAGGTTTTCTGAAAATTCAGGTAAACAAAATATACGCTCATCTCTGTTGACCATGTGACTCAAGGCAGTTGTATTGGGATGGGGTAGGTCAGTGTTGGGTACTTACGGAAAAGTAAAAAGATCAGGTCTAGCTGATCGTCAGTCTGTAGTTTAGGACAAGCTCAACTTCAAACATATAAGCATTACTGTCGGGGTTTCCTATATTAATCACATTTCGTTACTCAGAAGAATTCCCGAGCGGTTAACAAGCCTGGCACGCTGCGCGGTTGTTCAGTGTCGGGACTCTGAACTTCTTCACTCGCAGTTGGCGTGCGAACTCTACCCCGCACTTGAGGATACAGACGTGGAATGGTCTCTTATTACCGCGAACTCCGGCCGCACACGCCAGCAAAATGGCGAAACGTCGTTCACCATACATCCGCTGGAGACTAACCTTCTAGACGGCACGGCAGCCCGATCAATAGGGGATAATCAACGACGTGCAGTAGCCACTCAGACTCGAGGTACTTTCCCACGGCTTCGCGCGGCCAATGAGCGACCGAGTTCGCTTACGCGGAAGGAGCAGCCACATAGACTCGCTTGTGTATACTCGTCTAGTCTGTGGCTGTATACACATGGATGTATCTGACGCAGCTCGCCCTGAATGTCAGTGAAGTTGCACGCCTCGGGGAGTTAAGTTTTTTTGCAATGGTTCGCCAGTGTTTGACGAGCGCGGGAGGAAAAAAAGTACACATGTGACAGGCGGAGCGTTTTTGTCGCCATCTTGTTTCTGGAGCTTCACTGCTGCGCCGCTGTGACTGAGCACAACAAGAGCTTAAGAGCCCGCATCACCCGCCATATTGCGTTTTTTTTTATTTAAATTTTTTTAAATTTAATTCTTTATCATTCAAGTTCAGGAGGATTTATTGTAAAATGTAACAATATAAGCCTAGCTAATTACCTTGCCCATCATTACGGACATAATATACGAACTAATAAAACATATTTATCCAACAATTAACTTAATACAAAATTTTATGTATTAATTCAAGCTCATCCTTTAATCATAACCAGGGAAGACATACAACAATGAGGTACAAAATTTTGTACAGAACCACGAAATGTAATGCTTAGATACATGTGTTTTTTGGCAAAAAGATTTCAGCACCAGTCGTACTCCAAAACACTTTTGTTCACATGCACTTTCGTGGTTGGATTGTTTTAAATGTCACGTGCCTCAAGTGTCTGTCCGCGAATCACGGACGTTCAGTATCGGAGTACTTTGTTACGATTGGCCCAGTCAAATAAGAACATGTCTTCTCACGTAGACACGCTGCCAATAACCAAAGGAAGTTGTGGTTGTGGACGTAGCATATTGAAGTCTAGCATGGCCGTAAGTATTCTCGCGAGATACACCTGACCCTAGTATTGCTTCTATAATGAAGTATTGTCAGTACTGATCCCTACTCTTCCGTTATGGCATTAAAACGCACAATTTCTGTTTTAGGAGGGGCGATACAGACTCTTAAGGACACTGCATCTTAAGGACACTGAGAAATTTAAATAGAAAATCCCATGTTAAGGAAATTTCGCCTCAATGCGTTAATTTTAAAGATAGGGCTTTCGAACAAAATGCATTCTTCGCTAACTTTTTAGGAGAAGTTCCACACAGCGGGGATGTTTCCATAACACATATCACCTGTTTGCAAGGAATTTTTAAAATTTATGTTTTACAAAAAAAGTACATACTGCCTATCTATATACAGTATATTGAAAATATACGCTCGTAGGGATCTTCTTCTATAAAATTCGTGAAGAATACATTTTGTTTGAAAAGCCTTATCTTTAAAATTAACCACTGAGACGAAATTTCCTTAACATGGGATTTCCCCCGGTAGGCAGTGCCATTAAGGCTCTGCTGAACCTCTTCGTCTGGGATACGTACCTCTGGCGCCTTGTAACGTTGTGTTGATGCCACGTCGACTGTGGACGGGTGTTTACAGTGGCCTTAAGGCGACCGTCGGAGTCGCTATCCAGACCCACACCGTGATCCGGGCCAAGGTCATCACGGTTGAATTGACAACATCGCCTCTTGACATTTAATTAAATGCGTTTGGAGTCAGCACAAGAAAAACGCCGCTGCCTTTAACTGCATATGTAAGCTGGGATCACAGACTAAACAAACATGTCAAATTACTTACTTAAACAGTGGCCTAGCATCAAAATCTTTGCATGTTGATTTTGACATAGTTCAAAAACTGAGATGAGTCAATATATTGCTTTCATGTTGTTACAAGACGACAAAGGGGCGTATCCGTGTTCTTGATGGATAGAGCTCGTAATGAAAATAAAATAACTAAATTTGATTTTTAAATTATTCACACAGTGATTATTTACAAGATTAAACTATTTATATATATTATTACTCTTGTTATTCTCAGTGAGCACAATATTTACTGCCTATTGTAATCAAAGTTCTTATCAATTCCTCTATATTGGCTACAGTCATTATGACTGAATATATGTAAATAATGAGCGCGAACTGTCTACTGCCATTATTCCAAATGCCTTACAATCACGCATACNGTTCAACCACTACCACCCAGAGTCCGACCCGCGATCAGCACGGCCTAAGCCGGGGCTTTCACACTGATCCCCTGGGTACCCACAATTTTCAGACATGCAGTGCAACAGTCCCGCCGGTCAGTCTCTCTTCACTGTACCGATGCTCGCAGTCCACAGACATCACTCCCGCTGGTTACTCTCGCCGCCACTCGACGCTCTGCTGGCTCGTCGTCTTCACTGTATTCGCACACCTGGCTCTTTACGTCGTACAGCCCTACAAACTCTCAATATGTCGGCTCGGAGGCTCGTCGCGGCTTAAGTAGTCTCGCTGGCCTGATCTAGAAGGTTCCCCGCACCCCGAGTCACCCTGAGAGAGGCCAGAGTATTGACCAGAACATTCTTTAAAAAATAATTCCAGAAATTCAATCCGTTTTGAAGGCAAGGATCGCCCATGTCCCAATAGGCTTACGTGGCACACGCGGCGGCCCATCTTTGTAAATTTCCGCGCACTTCTCGCGTTATACCCTGACCTTGAAAAATTGCTCGCGTGGGACGGGGCAAGGGAGCGACGCAGAGCAATACAATAATTTATATTATAAAAACACGAGTCTGTTGGAAAAACAAACGCAAACAAACACATTCGTTACTGTTACCACGTAACTGACAGTAGCTGTATCTACTGTTGATGGGGAAGTCAGAGCACAAGAGGTGTTGGTCTACCACATCTGTAGTGTATGTGCATGTATGTACCCCTCTTCCCTCTCTCGGTGCGTCATTGGACACGCACACGAAAAAGCACTGGCGGTTGCCTGGAGTGTGTGCGCTAAGAATACCGTTAAAAAAATATATTTTTTGAAAATCGATTAAATCGGCTCCAAAAAAGACCGATTTTAGATCTGTATTAAATCTGCCGGTTTTTTAAATTCGGAATCTATTTTTTTGTAGACTCGTTTTTCGACTCAGTGACACCTTTACATGTTATTTAACGTTTCGAATTTTCTTGAATTTCGTTCTGTATAAGTTTGTTCCCAAGGCCTGGTACTTCATAGCACATCGAATTTCTGTAAGTCGATTTATTACGTCCGATTTTCTACGCGCGTCGATATTACGTGCATCGAATCTAGATCGATCTAAGAAATCGATCAGTTAGTTATATATAGACATGCGTAGTGTGGGCGACGACAAACAACAGGTGAGGGAGGGAGTTATTGTGTTTGCAGGTGAGAGCTGCGTCTGGCGTCTGCTTATATATTCTGCACGTGCTGCCGCACACCATCCTCCCGCCAGCACGTGGCGCCGCACAACACCCCCTCTACCTTCCCCCCCCTTGCAGCATCCTGCGCTCTGCCCCGGCGCACTGAATAGCAGGGTACGGATAAGCTACTTGGCGCGGCGTTTCCGTCATTGATACCCTGAAAGTAGCGCAACTTTATAACCAGGGACATCCGATTCCTGCGAAGATTTCCGCGTGCACGGTTGACTTCAGTATTTTAGGCCGACATGTGAAGGGGGAGGGGGTGTCTCTCTCTCTCTCTCTCTCTCTCTCTCTCTCTCTCACGAAACATTTGAAATCGCGCGGTGACGAACCTGGGCCTGTGCTAAAACGTTTTGAAATACAGGTGGTCATCAGAGCTTTTCGTGAAAAAACTGATGTCCGTAATATCATCGCAAAGCCTATAGTAACGGATGCGAACTTGCATTGTATGCCTGACGTATCTTTCGGCTGACACGGTGGTTAGAAGTTAATTGCAATTTCCCCCCGAGGCCGTGGGCCTTGACAGGAGAAGAGGTGGCGAGGTCAGGCATCTTAGCCGACACCTCCAAACTGATCAGCGACTTTTAGTTGAAGCACGTGGTCCGAGAGGCGCCTATTTGAAAACTCTTGCTCCCGTGGTATTACATACAAGCGCGCAGATACTGCAGATCGCGGTGGAAGTAGTACTGCTACACAACATGGGCAGGTTTTTAGATGATTGCTGGTGAACTGAGGTTTCCCCGTCTTTTTACTGTTTTTTTGGTGAACTGTTTTCATGAAGATACCAAACGACGACGTATTATGTAAAGGAAGCTTTGGCTGTGTTCGTATCGTGGATACGCCCTGTGGAGAGAGAGAGAGAGTATGCGAGAGTGACATTCAGAGGCCATCAGTATTCGCGTTATCATTTGGTGTTTGGGTACACCGCCGCTCTATACGCATCCACCTGATAACAGTCCGTAAGTTAGTTGGCAGCTGCCCTTCGTATCAAGTCATTTATTTACCTGCTTGATCGTTTCGCAGGAGATTCTTTACTTTGCCGTTGAAGCTTGTTGTCACTTTCTCGCGAGTTCTTTCGGGCGTGTCTTTCAGATCGCGGCGAGTCAAAGGCAGAAGTCAAGACGGTCTTGTGCGATCTTGGGGCGTAGTCTGCTGCGAGAAACTATAGATAGGCCCTTCACGGTGAATGGAGCAGGTTAAGATCTACTTGTATGTGCATTGTGTGTTCTTCCGCCGTAAGTGAATTTTAACATTGTCATAGCCCTGATCACTTTATTCGTGCGTCGGTCAAGTAGAAGTGTGAAATTATTAGAAAAGTAGGTATGTGACAAATTAGCTATTTCTTCCACTTAAATGCATAAAAAAAAAAACAGGAAATTCATCGCGAAGACATGGATTTCCGCGACCATATGGCAATACATCCGTCACTCTGGCGGAGCAGGTCAAATATCAAATTTCTCGAACCTTACTAAACAGCCGATAGCATGGAACTATATTTCCTCCGTCGTTAGCAACTTTGCAGGGCGCGTGTCAGTCATATTGCTTGTTAAGGTGTATACAGGTAGGGGCAGTGACATTTCTCATAGGTTGACTTGAGAAGTGGGCAGGACAGCCTACAACGTGCAGGTGTAGGTGCTCGCAAGTTGAGTGCGCACGGAGTGTGGAGGTTGATGAGGGTCCCAGACGCAGAGCGCGCGTGATGAGTGGGACGTGCGGTGGTTTTCTTTTTTATCGCCTCTCGCCGAGCGAGAGAGCGAAGGTCGCGCCGCCACGCCATGCCACGGTGTCGTATGGCAGAGTGCAGCTGCTTAGTTCGCATCTTTCCCACGGCGCGGCGCCACCACCAACACACTCTCCTCTACTCTGCGTTCAGGACTCTTTCCCGCCTGAGCCGTCAACTGTGCAGCACTGCCAACCTTGCAACACCGAGTGCATCATCAAGTCATTTTGTATTCTTGGTGCTTAAGCTTGTTTATGTTTGCAACACTTTGAGTGCGCTACAGGGTTACTGACGATCAAGACACGCTAGAAGTGAATCTCCTATATTCACAACTGCACGACCACCAGTTGAGTTCCCATTCACAACCCTCCTATTGGTTCACGCATACTGTACTGGACAACGTTCATGACTGGCCAACTCTGCCAATACAATACCGAGTTTAATAAAGTGCCCCAATAAAATGTTCTATCCCACGTTGAATAATATACAAGCCATACTGATCATCTGAGTAATTTATACTTAAAAGATTGTTGCTCACGCAGTATTACGTCGCAGGGAACCCTATGAANTCACAACTGCACGACCACCAGTTGAGTTCCCATTCACAACCCTCCTATTGGTTCACGCATACTGTACTGGACAACTTTCATGACTGGCCAACTCTGCCAATACAATACCGAGTTTAATAAAGTGCCCCAATAAAATGTTCTATCCCACGTTGAATAATATACAAGACATACTGATCATCTGAGTAATTTATACTTAAAAGATTGTTGCTCACGCAGTATTACGTCGCAGGGAACCCTATGAANCATACTGATCATCTGAGTAATTTATACTTAAAAGATTGTTGCTCACGCAGTATTACGTCGCAGGGAACCCTATGAAAACTTCTGGCGAAGTAATATTTCTTAGCCCATGTCTTCAAATCGTCCCCTATGCACCAACATATTTTTATATTAAGATATAATATACTTTATGCATACGTTTTTTATATTACCATATTATACGCGAGGTCACCGCCTACTCTTGCGATCGTTTTTACAGGCTTTCGTTAGCAGTGTTCTCCTCACAGCTTGTTTGCTGTTTTCAGCTGTTCGAAAACCATTTCGTAGGAATGCAGACAGTAAGCAAAGCATTCTTGGGCCTCCTCGCAAGAACCTGCGCCCGTCACAGGCTTTCCCCGTGTCGCTCACAGCCGTCCGCCGTACCCGTCAGTTAGACATCCGTCTGTGCTTTCGTCCGCCGGTTGAACGCGATTCGCAACAATCCGCCAATCCTCCTTTCTGCACGGCAGGATTTCAGTGTGACAACTCTACTTCCTGGTTTTTCTTTAGTTGGATGTATATTTGGTTGGAAATGCATTTTACAGACACAAACATTTTGGGGAAATAATTTTTTTACGTGTTAATGATTTACACTGAAGTATTGTTTACATTTTAAATTTCTGAATTTACCACCAAAGATAAACACACGTATCCATCGCCTTGCATTTTACTTCAAACCACGTATTAGCGTCTGGGGAATGTCGTCAGAAGGCGAAGGCCCATCCGTCGCTCCGTCGAAAGTTAAGTTTGAAAAATGTTTGACGGATAGACGGATAAAAGAAAAATTTCCCTGCGATTGGCTTAAGATGACGTGACTGCCGGGTGGACGGGCGGTTGACAGTCCAGCTTGACTGCAGCGTGGCGTGCAGTGGAGGTGAGGTTGGCAGCACTGGCGGCGGACTCGCAGTTTGCCGCACGTCAGCGTCAACGGCGCATTGTTCGCAGACAGAGGACTGGTTTCCACAAGAGGGCGATGGCCCCGGCCGACTGACGGCGACAGCGACAAGATGCTGTGCATGGCATCGCACATTCACGTCGTGCAGGGCTGGCGCAAGGTGAATCGCCGCCCTAGGCCAACCAACTGCATACCTCGTGTTCCCCCGTAACACTCGCTTATACGGTCAGCGGAGCCAACTGACGTTGGGACGTCCTCGGGACTAGTCCATCGATGCTGTTCACTCGTACAAATAAGCTACATACATTTATATTTTAGCTATTTTGTAATAATAGAATTGTAAAGAAAGCGTGTAATATCTGCCGTCCTCAGTCCTACATTGACGCCTACGTCGCATAGTTCACATATTATGGTCGTACCAGCCCTGCGTCTTCGCAAGAAGGCGAGACGTTGCCTCGCACGTACATATGCATACATATACTCATACGTATATATGTAAGTAGACCTATGTATGTATAGACTATTCACGGTGAAGTGAGCACTTTTTGAACCCCTCTCATTTGGAATAATAGTCAGTAAATATATGTTTTTTGTAGGCTTAGATATTAACTCTAAGGTCCGGTGAAGTATATACACTGTATTTATTACTTACATGGAAATATTTATTTGAAAAAGTGGCGGAAGGATAAAAAATGGCTGATAGGAAAAAAGTAACAAGGGCCTCAAAAGTGCTCACTTTGACGTGTACAGCTTATATATGTATGTGAATATACATGTATACGTGTATATATACATACCTGCGTTATTGAAGTGGGGTATTGTTACACGAACGCCTGAGGGGCGTATCTGAGTTCGTGATGGATGGTCTCAAAAAAAAAAAACTTTATTAGATTTCTAATGTATTAACACAGCTATTATTTAGAGCATAAAATTATCTGTCTCTACTATTACTCTTTTTATTTAACAGTGAGCGCAATATTTAATGTCTATTTCAACTCTAATTATCATCCTTCTCAATTNACTATTACTCTTTTTATTTAACAGTGAGCGCAATATTTAATGTCTATTTCAACTCTAATTATCATCCTTCTCAATTGTCTCTGTTTAGTTGCAGTCAATTAACTCATACTCATTAACACGTCTTCAGTATATCTGTTGCCACCATTTGTAATGTCTTTCCCTCACGCATCTAGTCCAATAGTCCAGCCTGCCAGCCGCACTCTTCACTGCTTGATACTTGCAGTCGCAGATTTCCCNCCAATAGTCCAGCCTGCCAGCCGCACTCTTCACTGCTTGATACTTGCAGTCGCAGATTTCCCTTCCGCTGATCACCTCTATCGCTCGGAACTCAGCCACTCATCCACTCATCAACTACTCGGCTTGGAGGCCTATCACACTTTTGTATCGCTCGCCCTGACCATCTGGAAGGTTCCACGCACCCCGAGTCACGCTGAGAGAACGAGGTCGGTAATCCAGAGCATTCTTCAGATAAAAGCAAAAATCAATACAACCAGGGTCAGCAGCGCAGATATTATCGTGTCGGCTCGCTGTATGTAGCAGATACGCGGCCACCGGCCTATAGCTCGCCTGGTCATTCCAACCAATCCTTTGAATTACCGCCGCCGCTATCATATCACATCTGTCCTCTTGCACTCGCTCGCTCGTAACAGTAGAATGGACGGCTTGTAGTGGGAACAAGGAATTGCGCGCAGTATAGGGGACTGTGCACACCGGACCTTAGCATTCCCGAGGGTATTGTGTTGCGGACAAACACAGTGTTTACGTACAAAACGGTTTTCATTCAATTAGCGCCGCTTGCACGAGCGCACGCAAGCGTGTCTAGTTACCGCGCATCTGCGCGCTAACCTCAATTAATTAACGCCAGGGTGCGCGGCTTTCGCCGGAAATAGCGTGTTCAATCCCCGCGTTTCCGGTGCGGGCGGCGATGTGTGAAAATGCTGTTCTTCGACGTGTGTGGAATTGTTTGGTGTCGACTTCATGCGTGCTTTGCTACAAGTCACGGTATACGGAGACGAGATTACGTCGTGGCCGCGGGGGTGTGGTTGTTGGGCTACTCGCATCCCACCTGGGCGAACCGGGTTCCATTCCCGCCGGGATCGCTCCCGCGTATGGGAATCGCGCCGGACGATGCTGCTAGTCTGCGGGTTTTCTCGGGGATCTCCCGTTTCCCCCGCCCTTTCATTCCGGCGTTGCTCTATGCTCGCCTCGCTTCACCTACATCGGCTCTCAAGATCCCGATATTCAGAGCCGCTCAAACCTCCCCACTCCACTCCAGATCCACATTTGCAATTGGATGTTTTTGTTTAATTGTAGCGTGTCTTAGGTGTCTATTGTAGAATCACAGGTATTTAGTGTCGGTGTAACATTATTCAACTTGTCCTAATCAGATAATAAAATACACCCGGCACGTGGTCTTTAACCAAACAAAAGCTCCCAGTTTTGCTCTTAAGGATATCGAAGTCTAGACAGTGACATAAAAATATTAGGGGGAAGGGAAACAGGTTTCCCTTTAATCGTACGTCCTGTTGTCTGAACGGGTATTCATTCGCTCCTACACATTGCGTATTTTACTGCAAAGACTACACAAATTTACGGCATATGAAGTATCTTAACAGAACTCGATCACTCTGGCAAAAATATTTGCTTATTAATTACTCCTAAGGTGTGAACGTGACATGTTTTTACTTGTTCATACCTAATATCATAAAGAACTACAGACGGTAACATCAAATACTAATACATTTATATTGGTCGTGATATACGACAGATTGTTATGATTGTAGGCACGTGAATTTTGTGCGAATTCTTCAGGCAAAATTGTAGACTTTCCAGTTATGGCGTTATAATGACAGCAGCGCAGTTGTTAAAAAAAAAATGTTAATTGCAATGCCGGAATTTAAAAGTATATATATCTGTGAAGCTAGGGTTACGGAGCCAGAGGTCCTAATACAGCATTCCTGCAGTGGCTCCTAGATACCTGCGGCCTTCACTTCACGTGTTCTACTGTACCTTGGTATAGGCTGTTACTGTTATTTAAGCACATTTGAAATCAACCTTTGAAAAATATCTCAGCCTCTACCTACATACATTTAACTAGCACACTGGCACGCGTCCTGTTAAGTTGGTAATGACGGAGGATTAGTAGTTGGGTGAATACTGATTTTCCTTTAGTTCGTATAAGCATAAGAATAAACAAACCAGTGAAATATTTACTTTTGTAATAACTTGACAGTTTCACTTGAAGACGTATGAATAAAGTGATCAGGCCTATGGCAGTGTTAATGTCACTAATGGTGGAAGAATACACAATGTGCATACAAGCAGATCTTCAAAAGTGCTCAGTTTACCTTGAACAGCCTTTATCACTCCGCACTGTAGTATCTTCTTACGCGTGGAGCTGTGCGCTTGAGTCTGGAATGTCATCTCCCCTGGAATGTCATCTCCCACGCCGTTGGACCGTCAATACCGCAGCCTCCTGTTCACTCAGAGGAACGGAGGAAAG